>JAQGBD010000145.1:0-44740 GCA_034698165.1 Punctoribates punctum
AGAAAAATTATGACCTTGGTGATATTGGTTCTTGAGAACGATCACTTTTCATCCCATTGAATATTTGTAAAAGTTTTCGCTTTTGTACTTATTTTAGAAGAATTTTGAAAATATAAAAAAAACTTCAGAAAACGGTCTACCCGAAAAAGAGTCAACCAATTTTGTGCATGGTTATATAACAGAATAAAGTGCCAGGGGAAATGTTGTGCTTTCAGCGAATGACTCAGTATTCTTGGTTGACTCTTTTTTGAAAAATTTGTATGCACTTGTTCTATTTTGAGAATTGAATTATCAAGATATTAAGCAATCTTCTGGATAATAGACATATTCCAATGTAATTGAAAACATTGACAATCATGAATTATGCTAGATTTTCATTAGATAATTTCGTTTCACTCTTTCAATTAATTCACTTCTTTTGTGAATAAAATAAATATGATTTTGAAAAAATCAAAGTTAATACCAGATATCACTGGAGGGGGTGTTTGAAGATTGCGATTTTAGGTGCAATTTTTATCCGGCTTTAAACACCTTGAATCTCTCTCTCTCTCTCTCTCTCTCTCTCTCTCTCTCTCTCTCTCTCTCTCTCTCTCTCTCTCTCTCTCGTGTGGGTCAACGTCAGATCATCGGAATGATCCGAGGATTACATTTTTCTCTTCCCAATCAAAAACAAAAAGCCATCAACTTTTGGAATTCCTTTAATAAATTGTCACAAAATGTAATATGGTGAGTTTTCACAAAAATTTTCCGAGAATTAATGATGTTCAATTCTCCACCATTGCTTCTGAAGCTCAGAATCTGAACACTTAAAAGTCGAATATGTTAGCAAGGATAAAATTTTTAATAAATATTTTATCGAATGATTAATTGCTATTTTAAACATTTTAATCAGATTAAATTCCGGTATATGCAAGGGGATCCTTCTTCCCTCCCCTGGGATCAAAATTTTGTTATTTTCACCCTGATCCAGGACCGAGGAAGAATTCGAATGACTCTCAATTTGGACATTCAACATTCAACATAATAACTGTACACAAGATGTTTGACAAATGCATAATTCGACCAAGCCAATAACCATGGTTTTTTGGAATCGCATCATTCTCTATGATTGGAGTGGTACTGATGGCACACCATGGATATATCACTGGATATTTATTACTAAAAGCAATGTACAGAAAATATTCTCAATTATCTGTTGCTTTGAGCGCAAAATCCAATTTCAAAGGTATATAAAGGAATTGTGAGCTTTAGTTCAGTATATTCTTCAACATATCTTTGATGAAATTTGATTGAAATTTGATTGAACTGGATAAAATATTGTTAATCACTAAAATTTTGATCTGGAATTTTCAAAATGAATTTCTCAGATTTAAGTGTTTTCTCCAATTATTCGAACACTTCAATGAGAAATTCAGATTTATTCAAAAGCCTGTCTATAAAGCATAATAAGCAGAAGAACCTTGATAGGATTCTAATAATCAGCTACACTTTAATAGTAATCATTTCATTAATTGGAAATTTAATGGTCTGTAGAGTTATGTTCGGAAAGCGCCGACCGCTGAGTACTACAAATGGTTTGATCGTCAACTTAGCCATAAGTGATCTGTTGATGACTGTTATGAACATTCCTTTCAATATCGCCCGCTTTGTGTCCGATGACTGGCCTTTTGGGGAAGTCCTCTGTGTTTTGGTGCCATTCACACAGTCGGTGTCTGTCCACTGCTCGTCTATAACAATGATGTTTATCGCTATTGAGAGGTATAAGAGCATAGTATTGAGTCAACACTTGCACCACAGATCGTTTCGGGTGAGAATCTCGCCGTTCCTCAAGATTTTAGTCTGTATTTGGTTTCTGGCCGTAATTTTTTCGATACCGCACGGAATTTATAACAAACTGGTTTACAATAAGCCGTTTGATTTGACCAGATGTCGAGTAGTATACCCGGAGCCAAAACAAGAGTTCCGGCAACGAATCACTTTATTCACTCTAATGAGTCAATACATGATTCCGATTCTGATCACAATCACGTGTTATCTTAGAATCTGTTTATTCATTTGGCGGCGAAGAATCGTCGGAAACGTTAGCGAAGATCGAAGAGAGTCACTGAATAGACGAAAAATGAGGAGGATCAAAATGCTGATCATAGTGGTCCTCATGTTTGCCATTTGTTGGCTTCCCCTCAATATATATCATATATTAAGTGATTATAAGATTATTGAATACTCTTCGCTAATATTCTTCACAACTCATTGGTTCGCTGTCTCCAGTATTTGGTGAGTATTTCATTTCATAAAATTGCTTGATTATCGCTGGATGATTATTTCCTCCACATAATTACTATCAGCGATCGTAAGAAATGAAATCCTATTTTTGCCCCAACTTTAACTATGTAAGAGTAACCAAGTTCAGTCTATTGAAGTATAGCTTACTCCAATATTATCCAATCAAAATATCAGTCCTGAGTTTTGGTCAGAAAAAAGGTTAGACGCTTCTCCTAATACCCCATAATGTCAATTATTTAGTTGTATGAGTGAATCAAGCTCAATTTGTATAGTGATAACTCATCACTGATAAGATTGTGGCAAAATTTCACCGTCCATGCTAATTTTTATACTCGAAATTGAAAATAAACAAAAACTATTTTAATAGAACAGGAAAAGTAATTTTTGTGTCAAATACAGAATTCTGTGCAATAATTAAATCATTTTTTGTGGAATAACTTGGATTTAATGGATAATGGATTACACAAAATGTGAATCTCATGGGAATAGAAGTGAATAAAAACAGTATTATATTAGTTTAGTTTTTTAGAACAGAATATTAATGTCTAGATGATTTTAAATTCGAAGCTTAAAATTTAATGCATTTTGAAATGCAAATAAGAACGAAGTGATTAAATTAGAAATTAGCTAGACAATTTTATGTCTACTTTAAAACCACAGAAAATAAATTAAAAGTATTCTCTTCTGATTCTTTTCTTCTGAATTCACATTTAAATTATTGATTTTTCTGGTAATTCATATTCCATTAGCTTTTGAATGACCCCTCTTTTGCATAAAAGTCTTAGATTTTTCAATGAATTACCATGAAAATTTCAAATTATTCGAATAAAAAGTAGAAATCTGTTGAAAAAGAATCTTTTATCTGATTTTTAAAACGTTAGAAATGTATTCAATGATATATTACATGTGATACTCGACTTTTTGACTTTTCATATATATTAATAATATTATTATTTCAAAGCCTTTATATTTTACTAAATTTGCCCTGGATAGACCCATCAATATAGAAAATATGTGTTTACTCAAACCTACACAATAGAGTGTAAACATTGTCTTAATTGACGGCTTAATGAAGAATAAATTTTTGTGATTGAGTTAAGTTTACTTTCAGTTATAACCCATTCATCTATTGCTGGATGGATGAAGAATTCAGGAAAAGAGTCCGCAATGTATTCAATTGCTTCAAAGTATCCCTCGACAGAAATAATGGCATTGAGGAGGGAATCACCGAAAACATCAATTTAGATGTCATCCAAAGTGAAGAACAGCCGACACATACCACTGATGTTAATTAAATATTTTCATATTTATCTTGCTATTTTTCACTTGTCATCTGTTTTCGATTGTCATTTGTATTTTACTTTTGTATAATGAATATGTAAGATCAAATATTAATAGAGTGTAATTTACATTGTACTTGTTCAATTAACATAATTGTTTCATTATTTTTCTAAACTTAAATAATTGAATATTTTTAAAATGAAATTGTTGTCAAATATTAACAATTTATACCTTGTTCAACTATATTTGTTTTTGCTTTTATAATTCTTTTTCTGTTAATACATACAATAGATCTATAAAATAGTGATAACAAATGGAAGAGTGAGTCTCAAGAGTGGTCTCAACTCTTCAGTTAAGAGAGTTATCATCAAATATTCAAATAATTCTCAACTCATAGATAAATTCCAACAATTATCGGCTGTAATATATGGAGTACTCACGAAAAGAAAATCAAATTGGTCAATTTTTAAATAAAGATCATTATTTATTTGATATAATATAATTCTATGGATGTAATTATTGCTTATTAGAAGAATTAATAAAAGAAAATTGAATGTCATTATTAATTAATGAGTCATTAATTAATTCAGAATAACGTTTGCTCACAGGACTGGAATCGAATATCAAATTCACCTTTTTTCTGATAAAAAGTATCTATATTTAGGAAGGTTTGCTTTTTTAGAGTTTCTTAAATGTTAATGGATTTCACAAGAATTCAAGTTTTATTTACAAATCTAAACTCTTTAAAAGCTTCCAATAATCTGAAGGATTGTTTGCTGGACTGACACAAACCCATTCCTTCCTTCATATAATTGATTGCAAATAAAGAAAAAAATAAAATAAGAGGTTCTTTGTTGTTGTTTTGTCACAACGGATGTAACAATCATTGCATTCGTCGCTTAAACTTTTTTTGTGAATCACTTTTTATTTTAGCTTTTGTATGGTTTTACCCTGGAGTGTTCGAGTGTTCAGGTGAGTCGGTTCCTATTTATTGATTAATGAAAACTTTTGAAATAATAGCTTTTGTTACTTTCATACCTTCTTTCACCAAATGATTTCCCAAGAATTAAATTGTTTTCTTTTTTTGATACGTGACTCAGCTTTGAGTAATCGTGGTATTTAGTAACTGTTGTTGACCGGTGATGCCCAATGGAAGGGGGGGGGGTTATAGCCTTAATACCCCTGAAATTTTTGGTCCATGGGAATCCCCTATTTTTGGCCGAGAGTGTGCTCCCTTTGATTTTTTGGGGCCTCGAAGCACCCCCTAGTAGAAAATATTTGTCGGATCCCCCTTGACCGAAGGTGCTTGGGTATCACTGGTTGTTGGCATTATCACAGTATCACATTATCATGGTACATGTTTCTGTCACGATTTAGTTATTCAAGGATTTCAAACGAAAACTGCAATGTTTTGAGCCTTCATTTAATCCAAATCTTAATCTTCTTGATAATACATATATGAAATTCGAGCTAGGTATTTATTTTAAAATGTGATCCTGGTAACTAGCGTCTGTTAAATTTTAGAACCAAACCTTTATACAGTTCAAGTTGAGAACAGAATAAGTTTTGATAATTTGCTGGAATCTTATTTCTGGCGAATGCCTTAAGATATCATTTCTTATTTTGTTTACTAAACTGTTTATCTAGCTAATAAATCGCATATACAAAACAATCTCAAACCAATATTCATTTATTTTAGTTTGATCTTGTCATTACAGCTGGTAACATATGCCTTGAAGCTTAAATAGACAGGAACATTTTTTGGTCAGTCTGTTTGGGTTTGGAATACAGAATCCACTCAAATAAATCCATTGCTTCAGACTACAGATTATGGCGACTAACACCTTTTGAGCCTGGACATTCTCTAGAATTAGCATAAAATGGCCTGGACATGGCCAGAACAAAACAAAATTCCTTTTTAATTTCACGGAATATCATAGTTTTCTATTGTTTTAAGAGAATTCATTGAATTTAAATTAATTTAAGCATAAATTTGAAACAAAGAATATTATTTTGAAATTAGTTTCAATTAAATTATTGACTTTCAGTTGTCTATAGACTATATTGAACTCAATTTTCAAGAATTTTACTGTTTTTCAGTCATTTTATGCTAAATATTAGTTTCATTTGTTTTATTCAAACAATTTATTAGTTTTACAGTTTTTTCAGTCAAAATCCAAACATATTTTATAAAAGCTATGATCGCAACACTGAATTGAGTATAAAGTCTTACCTGGACACTTCACCTCAATTGAAATACATTGTAATTGGATTACGAATACCTGGTATATATAACATAGTAAATAAGGTGATCTCATAGAGCAGTGTTTCCCTTTGAATCTTGTATATAAAATAAGGGGTTGATATGTTCAAAAAATTTATGGACTAGGTTACCTGTAACGAGCAACTTTATAATAGGTTTATGTATAATAAACTTGACTATTTTACTTTAGTAATAGAGTTTGACATATTTAATGTTATTTTTGAGATTCATTTGGAGATTCTTTGGGCATCAATGATGTAGAAGAATATTACCAAGTACAAATTAATAATGAGTTCAAAATTCTGGCAAACAAACCAAACAATAAAACTGAACAATAAGTTCCCAGAATATAATGAATTGCAGGCGTTTTCCTCAGTGGAGACACACAAACAACATATTCCATGAGATTAATAATAATAGTATCAAACAATTCATTCAAAGATGAGTTAATGGATACAAATTTGATCTCAAATTCAAAGCCAGAACCAAATGAAACGATAACTTAATGCTTGGATTGAACTTCACTTTGAGAGACAATAAAGACATTGAAGCAAATAATTTGTAGTAAAAGTGTTATAAAAAAATCCTAATCTCTGTATAAAAGTTGAGAAATACGTGCAAACAGTAAATGGAGTGTAATTTCGTGACCATAACTGTTGAGAATAGCCAATGAATAGCCAGGCTTTTCAAGTTTAATGGGTTATATACAAGGTTTCCAATACTTTATAATCTATTAATTGTCTTATTTTTATGTTTCAAATGATTTTATGACAATAGCAGACCCCTCCTGACTACCCCATTGGGCGGCATTATTATTGTCGACAATTGGACTGTGAATCAAATCAAGTAAATTGAGAGCAAATGTAGACAAACGAAAACAAAAGTACAGAATAAAAGACAAACATTGAAACTACATATAACTTATATAACTAACTAAGCATTAAGTTTATTGATGTCTAACCAGTAGGCGATGGACTCATGCGATGGTCTGCCCTTTGAATAAATCACTACCAAAAGGATCCAGACTTGTTATTGTATCGAATAACCGTCTCATAGCTAACAATCTTTCCTTAGCTCTAAATTCTTTCTAATCATATCATCAGAAAAGGGATTCACTTATTTCGGCGAAAAGTCCTTTGAATCCAACCTTTCTTTTGAGGACCGAAACCAATATTTTATCAAAAACTTGACTTTTATTGACAATTATCGGCTCGCATATGATGTCCAGTCCTATGAGTGATCCTTTTCACACGAAATTCTAGTAATAAAAGTTTCAAATTCAGTTCAATTTCTTTCGGGTCAGTCGATGGGGAATAAGAGTGAAGAAAATATTTCGGCCGAAAGCTGTTTCTTAGAGCTCTTAAATGACTTTTCAAAACCTATTATCCAATTCTTAAGTCAAGTCTAATAAGTGGTCATAAAGACAAGTGTCACACATGTTAGAGTCCGCTCAGGAGTGGCAGCTTTCTATTTGCTCATAGTTTAATATTGCTTGAGCAGTTTAAGCACAGAATAGAAGGCAAACCCAATTTGAAGCCTATATAAACTAAATCAGAAAATTTAATTTAATTTTTTTTCTGATGAAAATAGAGCTCAGATTATAAGAAAAACAAAAGCTATAAACTGAGTGAATGATTGCACCGATTATTAGATTTGAAGACTAACCACAGCTCAAGTGTAAGGTCTGTCTTAAGAATAATCTGGCAATTTTCAAACCAAAATTTACAAGTTTAAAAAGTGAAGTTCCGTTTTGATGAGAAGCGAAGAATAAGAAGAAATATTCAGTCCTTTAAATACAGGCAACAGATGTGAAGATAAAAATTTCTATTTTTATTAACTTTGAAATACTTTTTATGGATTAAACGTTTAGTGAATTTGAAATTTAAACACAAATTTTATTACTATTTTAAACACTCTCTCAGGAATGTTGACTACATTTTGCTCCATATTTGGACAAAATTCTCAAATTAGTTCAGATTATAATCAGTGAGTCTATGGTGTAAAGATCACCATGCCCAAATACCAAATCAAGAGTTCTTAATCGATTATTTTTATCGAATTTTTTTCTGCTCTATTAAATTTTCTCTCTTTTTAATCAATCAAAATTATTTTAAATCAGCCCTGTGTTTATTTTTCAATATCCTGGTTCATTTACGCTGCGCCCAAAGCTTTCATTAGTGTAAAATAAAAATTACATGCTCAATAAAACATATTAAACATGCAAGATATGATTTCTCTCTCAGTTGTTGGACCTGCCCAGCGAATCAGCTATGGATATGGGACGGACACAATACGACTACCAGTCGGGCGGGGGTTCAGCCATCGCTAAACGAGACGTTCATTCTGTGAGCGGAATGTCTCGAAATAACAACTAATTTGTTAAAACCATTTATTAAAAGCAAAACTAAGTCAATGTATTTGAAAAAGAAAAACAATCAGCGAAACAATTATTACTTTTTTCACACTTTATTTGATTTTGAATTTAATTTTATGAACAAAAAAAAATTGCATAAAAAAGACACAAAAAAATAATTCAGTAATTTTTAGCGAATTTCAGGTTAAGTTTAATCGTTATTTTCTATGGAAAACAAAGTCTGGAAATAAATCATAAAATTTTTGTCAAAAAACAAAACAAAGAGTTTTATTCTGAATGTTGTGAAACACAAAATAAAACTGTGTTTTAAACTCATAATTATTATCATAAATATTAAGATGAACTTAGTTTTAGAATTCGAGGTAAAACCAAAAATCAAGTGAAAACTGATCGGAAACAAATCATTTCATTGAAGTTCGTCACCTATTCTAAAGACAATAAACAAAATTTTAATTCAAAGACAAATTATTGATTAAATCTATTGTTAATTAACTTTAAAATACTTATTGGATCTGAATGTAAGACATCACTAAACACCTGATAAAACACTGATTGATTGCATCATTAAATAGTTATTGTGTTTTCTAATCTATCAAAGTTTATCAAAATATTGAGCGTATCTTTAATTTGTTGTGATTTTACTCGTTTTGATCGTTAATTAATTATCAAATTTTAAAGATTTTATTCATTGATTATTCTCTGATTAAATATTTCATTAATCATATTATTATTATTATTATTATTATTATTGATAAATAAATTTTAAACCGGCGGAATCTAAACACCTTGCTTATTTATTTTATTGAAGAAACTTGGTTAAACAACTCATCCATAGGGAGGAATATTTTACAATATAAAGTCCCTGGATAATTCTTAAAGTATACCACTCCCCAGTGGCTAAGACTGATCCCAATCAAAGTAAACATTGAGATTTGGTTACAATAAATTCACTTGATGCTTCTGACAATAGATTCCCAATCCAATTGATCTTGAACAAAAGCAAAAGGACATATAGGTGTGTTATTTAACTAGACAAATAAACGATTGCAATTCACAAATTGTGTGGCGAATTCAGGAGCTGAGCAATGAATATAGAGTGGGAACCTTGGTTGGGAGCCACCTGGCCAGTTTTAAAATGCTTTCAACTTTGACAGTAAGTGAGGAAATTTAAAATAGATAATTGTCCTTAAATTTTGTTAGACTGTAAGTCAACTGAAGTGACAGTCAATTGCTTTTGAAAATGAGTCGCATTTGACAACTCGTAAGTCTTCTCGTTTAGGGAAGGCCTCTAAACTGGGAGAGGAGTGCGAGCCGTCATACGGGCTCAGAGACACTAAATTTTGCTCAAGGATAGGCACAAGTAGGTGGGATCCTAAACTTTTTCAGATGAGCTTTTCTAAAATTGTTTCACTCGTCCGAAGAGAAGAACACTATTTGTCTCTCATCGATGAAAACGATATTCTCTTCAAAATAGAAGTCAGAGCCAAGAGTTTCCTCTAAACACAAATAACTGTGCGATTAATAACTGAATAATCAGTTTTTTAAAGAATTTCAGTGAAAACAGTTTTAAATAGTCTTCCATTCGTTTAATGACAAAGTTTTTGAGTTATCTTTGGTTTTATTCCTCAAGATTTTTGTCCTTCAATTCACTGATGAATTTATGAGACTTTTATGACCAGTGATGGTAACCATTGTTCAGATGATTTCATTTACAACTTCTTCGTCGGATTCAATGCAATGATGGTATGAATCGCTGTTTCTTTCAATTCATTCAATGATTGTTTGATTGTTATGTTCGCCAAAAAACAGTCCAAAAGAGAAACCAAATAATTGATTGAATGTTAGTCTGAATGACATCGAAATAACTGATGAAAAATTGATTACAAAACGAGATATAAAAACATACAAAAAAGTATTTTACGCTAAATAATAGAGAATTATATTTATCTATTGAGGGGTAAAATACGTAATCTATCAAAATATTTGTGAATTTTGGCTTCAATTCTAATTTTCTGTATTAATAAACAAAAATTCAATCATTGAGAGGAGTTGTCGACTGTTTGCGACATTTTCTTTGGCATAAAAACAATGGACAAATCGATAGACTATTTATTATTATATTTTCTTCGGACGAAATTTCATTACTTATATTCCGAGAAAATTAAAAGAAAGGGAAAAATCAATTTTCCAAATAATGTTGGTTTCCGTCACATTAATACTGGCTTTTTATGGTTTACATAACAATTACTAAAATTTATATTTAATTAAATAACGATTACTATTATAAGAGAAATATTTCTTTTGTTTAAATAACAAGAATTTAAGAAAGACTTGAGTTTTCGTCAACAAAATTAAATTAGTCTCAAGTTTTTCGCGGATTTTCTTTCCTTCAGTTAAGACATTAAAATCTGAGACAAACTGAAAGAGTTTTAGTGAAATGAAATGCCTATCCGTTTGCTGGCCTTTCATCCCTTGCCATCAATCACTGTTCGCAAACCAAAACTGAGAACTACTGATATTTTTACGACTCCTATGACAATGTTTAGCCATCGCTTCAGAGAACGGCTGCTAAGGATGGGAACAGTTTACTGTTTTTAGTGTCAATTGACTATCACTTGATTTTTGTTAAAGAATTCATAAAAATGTTGTGAAAGACGACAAACACTGAAAATTACTGATCGATAACTACTCCACTATTTTTACGAATAAACAGCTCATTCTTATGGCCACTATTACCATGATAAGTCATTGATAACTTATACAAATTCTGCATTTACTACTATTCTTAAATGACAATGGTAAAACTTTCACCAATATATCGATTTTTATATTTTACTTGATTTTAATTTCAAGAAAGACAATCGATAAATGAGATTATAAATAGATCATGTTTAAATTATAGCAAATGGTCTTCAATCTTTTCAAGCGGCATTCAAGTACTCAATTATCGAGATAAATAAACTTGAGATCTGATAAAAATGTGTCATAAATAGTGATAAAAACTGTTCCATTAAAAAAGTTTTGAAAAAATTCAATTACCGGGTAATTGAAAAATAGTAGCAAAACATCTTAAAAGAGTGATTATCAGTAAAATACAGTAAAAAGCCTTATATTTGACTTCAATTTACATTCAATTTGAGTCTAGTCTTCAGCTCTTTTGCCTAAAAAATTCGATGTTTTCCTCGACTATAATCACAATTTAGATCTGGAGCCGACATTTCCTTTTCAATTGAATATTATTCTGAGCCCTGTTGTCGACATTCATACGTTTCGGTTAACGACACAAAACATAGCTTTTCGATTAGAAAACTGATATCATTGACAGTCGACTGAAGAAAAAATGTGAAATATATGGGAATTTATTCACAAAACTGACAATACTTGGGAAGGTATTACCCGAGGAATGGATTCTTCAAAAGCAGACGTCAATTGATATGTATCTCATGAACCGTTGCTTCGAGTGATTTCTCATTCATCTCAAACACGAATAACAAATATTCGCCAAAAACTACTGAAAACAAGTGACTAATGAATAGTTTTGTTTTTAATGAGACTCCAATCAAATCTTTTGAGAGTGTAATTCAAATAACGTTTGTTTTCTGAAATTTGCATGCTCATTATGAGCTTGTTAAAGGCGTTTGGAGAAAAGTAAAACAAAAGTTCAAATAAACAAGATTTTAACTTGTGTACTTTTCAAATTATACATTTTATAGGTTAGCTAAACTTTAAAAAATTAGCATGTTGAATGTTCCCGTGTAATGAAAGTGTGCTGGTCAATTCTTTGCCGTATTTATTCATTTTAGGAGTGAGCGACCACTCCATTCAAATGTTTGCAAAAACATATAATGAAATAATAACGATAACAAAATATCGAGTAATCAGATTAGCATGGTACACTTATTTTGCAATTACTTACAAACTAGTAGCCTATCCTCTCTATTATTTGTGTGACCCTCACTGTGAGCTGACCATTGGTCTGAGCACTCAATAAATAAGTAAAACATTGAATAAATCAGAGGAGAAAAAAATAAAATATTCATAACTTTATATGGCTTTCCATTTATAGATTCAATTGAAGTAAAATATTCGCCCAAAATATGCCATATTTTTCAACTGATGCCAAGATTACAATAAATAAATTCAAAAACTTTTGTTTTCTTCTGTTTCTCATCTTTTAATTTGTATATCAAATGAATGTTTTATTCATAAGTGAGTCAAAAGTAAATATATTTTCACTCATTTAAAATTTGTGAATAATATTTATAATTAGCTCTTCCACTGATTTTCTCATATCATTTCAAATTTATGGTCGGAATAGTGAGTAGACCTCAGCCTCAGCACAGCCTAAGAGATAAACTAATGATAAATCGATAAAAAACTATTTGCTCTCACATTCATTAAGTTCTTCACAACGAAAACAAATCGTTAAGATTAACAACAATTTTGCTTTCATTTTATGTATTTATCGGACAATAAATTAAGAAATAATTTTCTCCTCGAACTTGAAATTAAATTAAAAGGAAAAATGAGTCGAGAGAGAGAGAGAGAGAGAGAGAGAGAGAGAGAGAGAGAGAGAGAGAGAGAGAGAGAGTCATAAGAAGAAGAGAAGGATATGAACTAAAAGTAATAAATTTGAAAATAAAACATAATTTTTATTCTTTCATATGTGAGAGTCATATGAAATATGAGTCAAAAATTTCCTTTTTCTTTATTGACTTTACTCTTGAAGTCAGTAGTATTGGTACAGTAACTGTTGTATGTGTGTGGCTGTGCTCTGCTCTCGAGCGCCTGCAGGGCTGGTTGGTGTCCAACAGTGCAAACGACTTCCAACTGAGAGACAAACTGCCGGACGAGACCATAGATCTGATAGTGTTATGAATTTTTGAGATAATATCTGTTTATTTATGACTTGAATTCTGTTGTCAAAGAAATTCTCAAAAATATTGAGTTAAACGAAGAGTGACCAGACTTACAAAACTGTCCTGGACAAATAAATAAGCTTTTTGTCTTGTTCAATTTTATTTTTCTTCAACAAAAGCGACAAATAGTTTCAAATGTTTTATATTATTACAAGAATTTATATCAAGACAATCGATAACTGTTGAGAAATGTGATCATGATCGTCTCCAGATTTGGGCGTTGAAGATGTGCTCACTTTAGTGAAAGGAAATACCAATAGTTTTCTCCGCAATTCTGTTCATAAAACTACTGTTTGTTTTGGACCATCAAAACAATGAGCCATTGGTTTAGGGACAGCAGTGATGAGGAGTAGTATAACACAAATGAGTTAAATGTCGTGGAAATTACAGAATTGTGACTCCATTTGAAACCACAACCATTTCTATTCTCTCCTCGATTACAATAACTCATTTTCGGTGAAAGGGATGTCTTTTCCCTCATATAATAAATTTGTTTTTAAGTAAGACATTGAAGAACTCATTCGCCTTAAAATTATGGCAAAAATCTTTTCAGACAATAAAATACAATAATAGCCACGAAATGAGTGAAACATAACTCAAAAACAAATGACTTAATTAACCGCTAATTCTTATGAAACGAAAAAAATTCAAAATAATAAAAAACTTTCATTTCTTTTAGTGATTTATTTGCAGTAAATTTTAACACAAGAATAAGGCAAACATTTCTTCGAACATCAATATTGAGGGAAATCCTATTACTAAGAGGAGAAACCCATGACTGTCCCCTCGAAACAGAAGTAATAAATATCTTTTCGTTTGTTTTCAATTATTCCAAATATTGAAACTGAAAATAATTGAAACTTAAATAAATTGCTCTGAAATGAGATATGAAATGATTAACTCAATAATCTTGGAATGAAAAGTAGTCTATAGATTCAAAAATTAACAAGATAACAATTTAACATCAGAAGGTAGTGTCAAACCATATCATAATACCGTCGTTTCCCTCCATTTCACGCATTTATTACATAACTTCATAACTAATTATTTGTTGAAAAAAAGGTTAAAATAATATTTTCACAAAAGGTTTGAACTGAAAATTCTTCAAATATTATTCAACAATAATTAAATGATCTTTGAATTGAGAAATTCTATACAATTATCTCATGAATAGTGAAGATTCTTCACTGAAGAGTAAAAAATTGAGTAATTATTTCGTCTCATTTTTGTCGCTAAATATCAATGAATCGAAAAGAGAGACAAATCATAAATGTCTTTGAAATGCAAAACAGTCGACAAATCACGCGATGAAAATATTGTATTGTTTTCCACTAAATTGTTATATTCTTTGCCATTAGTGTCTTAATACAAACCCATTATAACTTAATTCCTGCGATTATTTAGTAATAAATAAAACCTTTAATAAAATCCTAAGTCTTTCGTCGTTTCGATTCGTTTAATACATATTTTTGAAGAGTATTTCTGATTGTTTTCTCACATGACTTGCAATCATCAGAAAACCGGTGTTTTTTATTTTGTTGAAAAACTCCCACAACAGGCACAGAGAAAACTTCTCGGCTAAAAGTTAATTGATTTGTCCGCTAATCAAGACTTTACCAAAATATGATTGAATACCAGTCCTCACAAAACATCTGCAAATCTTTTGTGTGATTTCATACCATTACTACCGAAACGGAAATCTAATGAAATTAATGAAACATTTCTATAAATTTTTATTATTATAAATTCATTAAGTCATTCAAAATATTGATTTATTACTTTCAAATAGTGTTTATATATTTTACAAAAATGAATGGAATAATACAGAGGACAGGGCCGGAGGTTCCCGATAATTATCGTCAATATGGGCGGACACTTGATTTAATCGCAAACTCGTGTATAAACTTTTGATGGTTTACCGAAAAACCCACAAAACCTGAGCTCTACTAATAATTTGGAGGAAAAATCTGAGCCCAGACTTACATTTTTTATGACAAAAACTTCTGCAGAAAAATAATCCGACGAATATTAAGGTCGGCCTCAAGACGATCATTGTATCCAATTATCAGATGAAAGGATAGGCCATTAATTTAAAGGCTTGCCAAGTCAATTTTGAATTAAGAAACTTATTGAATTACTAGGAATTAGCCAAAACGAGTTACACTTCTGATTGTTTACTTCATTGATCTATTTTATGCCTTGCTCATCTCAAAAGATTTCCAGAAATTGGTCCAAACTTTGATGGATAATAAATAAGACGTGATATGAAAATCGTATTAAAAAACACAAATTGATTGCTTGAGAATCGACAGAATTAGAGATAAATTGATAAAATCTAAAGAAATGGAAAGAAATGTCCAGCAATTTGTCTGAAACTTTCTTATTCTTCATTCCATTTGTTTAATACTATTAGAGAATCAGATATTCTCTATGTTTGACGTCCGAAGCCTTGAGGACCGGCTTTTGATTTCACCAAACATTGAGCCGAAACTGTAATATAATATTAAGACAATAAATGAATTATTAAATGAAGTGGAAGTCGATTAAGTGTTATGTAATTTAATTACCAGTTATTCACTATATTTGTGCCGTTAATTAATTTTAGATCAGTTGAGAGATTAATCCCTTCAATAATTAATAGCCTGTCATTGATAATCCATATTTGCATGATCATATTTGCTATTAATCCAGACATATCATTCGTTTTGTCAATTCAATTAATCTTGTTCTTTATTCTCTAATCTATTTGTTGTGAAATGTTTTCAATTTCGTAGATTCCAATTAAAAAGTCAAATTTGAATTATGATTTTGCTTGATTGACACTGATCAATTTCAATTTACAATCGTAGATCATTTTTAACATCAATATAAATAATAATTTGTTTGTAAAAATTACTAAAATTAATATAAAGTCAAACAAATCGAAGATTAATCTGAAATATATTAAATAATGTTACGCAGAATGATCAAGCTAATTTATTTGGATAGTGGATAACATCACTGGTTTTGGCCCTAAATCTCATTCACTGAAGTTATGTAAACTTCTGAAGAGAGTCGAAACCAAAATTTGGAGTAGTGATGATCAAGGTTCTAATATTCAAATTTCGAATAAATATCATTTTTTAGCCAACATAATGAAATTATAGAACACCTAGATTACTCGAGGCATTATTTTATTATTGCCATTACATTTGCTGTCGGCTAATATGATGAACTTGACTGTCCTTAGTATTAAATATTCGGATCGAATATTAAAATTTCTTATAAAACAAGTAAAATAAATCATTCAAGAATCTAATTAAAGGTACCTGGCATGATTATCTTATGATTTATAATCAGTTCATCTTCAAGAAAAAGTTCAGAATTCGTCATTTGAAAAGATAAAGCATTTGAGACATTAATTCATTAAATCTTTAGTCATATCTTACGAACATTTGTCGTAAATTTTGGTCTGAAATGGATTTGAAGAGTGTTTTGCATTCAAATGCCATTATTTGACGAAATGTTTCACTTTTGAGAATATTTGAAAATATTTTAGAGTTTTTTATTCATCAAAATGTAAGTCAAAGTTATCTTTCCTCTTATTTATAGACTTCTGACTACATTTGTATTCAGAATAATATCCAGCAATTTATTACTTGAATGCCAATCATTAGCTTATATTTAATGTATTTTAAGGAACATAAAAAACTCCAGAGAATACAAACTTGCTCATTTTTCATCCAAATCATCTCAAATCAGCAGAATTTGGGGAATTTTAAAAGGAATGTTCAGGAAATAACACAAACAATGACCTTGGTTACTTTTTTTTGTTATAAATAATTTGTTTTTATTGAGCAAAAAGGTTGCATTAGTTTTCTTCTTTTCTCAAATAACAATCAATTTAACCCAGCTTAATATTGATGGGATTTCCGA
The DNA here is from genome assembly GCA_034698165.1 of Punctoribates punctum. NCBI lineage: Eukaryota > Metazoa > Arthropoda > Arachnida > Sarcoptiformes > Punctoribatidae > Punctoribates > Punctoribates punctum. Next base: position 17,036 of record JAQGBD010000145.1, read on the forward strand.
GTTCAATCTAGTTTATTTTTTACTGAATTACAGGTTTCAATGATTATGTTTGAAAGTGAAAATCGATTGAGTCGTTAAAAGATGAAAACTTCAAGAAATTCGTTTATCTTTTTCGTCGTAAGTATTCTTTAAATTAATGTATTCTTTCATTAAATTAAATGTTATGATAGATAAGTCACTTACCAAAGAAAGTTTTTCATTTCAAAATACGATCTAGTAACAAAAGAAATAAAGGCATTCAATTATGATCAAGGGGGATAAGATTTATCAAGTGTTATTCAATTTAATCTTGATTCTTTCGTAATTCATTGATTGAATAATCTTGACGGATGAATCCAGGATGATGTACAAGAATGATTATAAGATTTAAATGATGTTCACCTTGCTTACTCAAAGAGTTGTTTTAGAAAATTTGCGAAAAAAAGCTTTTAATACGAAATCCATTATTATTTCACATTTTTTGCGAACGAATTCACATTAAGTTTAAAAACAGTTTTATTGTCAAACCTTGAAATTCAGGCGTTAAATATCATGCAATAACATTAGGCTTTTATACCTAATCTGAGTTCACCTAGCTAGAATCACAAATTTTTGTAAGCCTTAAATGATATTTATTTTACAGACAAATGATTTTTAGCCAATTGTTAAATGAATGACATGAGAAAGGAATGCCATTAAAGTCAGTTTTTACTCATACCCTAACATTTCTGTTATTTTGTGAACTTGGTATCTAACTAACTGTGTAAGAATGGTAACAATGGTAGTATTGGTTATAGTGTCTGAAAATTTTTTTTTTAACTTTCGAAATACTATTTTCATTATATTTGATTATAAATAAAGTTATATGAATTGCTTATAATAAAAGTGATTATGATTATACTTGGTAATTATAATTAAAATTAAAACTTTGATATTCCTCTTTCAGTCATTACTACATTTCATCACCTCTTCAATGATAGGTAAGTTGAGCATGATTAATTATCTCCAGTGAAGTCAAGAGAGTACCCAACCCGAGAGCCGATCGTTATTTAATCTATCAATTAATTGAAAATTTAATTTCATTAATAGCCTGCAAAAAATGTATTCTAGAAAGGACTCAATTGAGACAAATTAAACAAATTGTTTTGGGATTCGCTCGGGCATAGTTTAAACTTTAAAGTTTAAATTATAAAAAAAATCCTATGTTTCTCATTAATTAATGATTTATTGCAAGGATAGACAAAATTTTCCCTGATGCATTGTCTAGCTTATTTTTCTCAACTTTTTTCTACCCAACGAATATTCAATAGGAAAAAATAAGACCTTCTTTTCAGAAAAATTTTATTACCCTTTCAGAGTCACAATTGATTAATGAATGGAATGGACACCAGTGCTGTCATTTGGCTCAAACAGATCCTTGTCGTCACTCATGTCTTAATGTAATGTATTTTATTCTGTGCTTAGACTTTATGAAGGTTTTGCACAGATTTCATAATAAAGTTAAGGAATGAAAAATAATTTTTTTCGTGAATAAAATTCAATTTGAATTTTGGGAGAATTTCATCACAACTTGTCTTTGGAAGCAGTCATTCATTCAAAAGTCTTATTAAATTCTAATTTTATTCGTTCTGTGCTTTAAGGCCCGTCCTATCAATCATTTGGCCGAATGTAATGAAGAATTGAATACATGTCTGAAGAATGAGATGAATAGCCAGAGAGTGTCCGAACACAAGTGTTGTTCACATTCTTCGGCGACAAAACACTGTCAGAAGAGTTGCAGTCATTTATTCCGGTCCTATACCCGGAGCCCAACCAAAACAGTCAATAAAAGACTGAAAAATAGATTCCTTAAAAAATGTAAAAATTCTGACGATGTTATCGATTGTGCAAAACATCACATCAGAGGTGTGGCCGATGAACAGCACCAACAAAACCATCCCTTAAGTAAAACTCTAATAACTCTCGAATATTGAAATAATTCCCGAATTTGATGAAAAAATCAATTTTCAAAACAACTCTTTAATCAAATGTTAATCTAATTTCTAAACAAACAAAACGATTATTCATTTTCTTTGTTTAATGCGACAAACCTTTTGATGGCAGTCCCCTCTATTAGCCCAGTGCGAGGCTCAGGACAATATTCTCCTATTAATTATATAATTAATAATAAATGATATTTTTCTGCTCCAAATAACCTTTTCTGATGTCAAAACTCACCCTTTAATGTCTAAATGTGAAAGTTATCACTCGTGCCGTTCACTCACCAAATGTTTATTAATGGGAGGACAGGACAGCCATCATTATAGGCGCGCACACACACTCCCGCTGCCATTTACCAGATTAAATTCTGAGGTCTTCAACTTTGTCCAGACTAACCCATCAAGTTCAATTTCATATTATTAAATTGTGTAATCAGAAAAATATTTCAGCTATTCGATCTTGATCATCTTGACAGAAGAACAATACAATTGTTCAGACAATTGCTGGATAATTGAACTGGAAAATTATTCTCTAATTTAAAAATAACAAGCAATCAAAATAAGATGTTAATAGCCCATGGTAGTTTTTAAAAGAAAATTCACTGATTTTGAAAATTGATTTTTTAAAAATTAGCTTGCTTATTTTAAAAATACGTCCCACTAATAGTGATTCGATTTTTCATCTTTTTATAGAAACGTTTTGCTGTAATAAGACATCAGATTTAAGTTGCAGTCAATCGTGTAATCAATTATTGAAAACAACTAAACATAACAATCAAATGATCGATGAGTTGGTCGCTGTCTGTGGACTGCCCTTCGCTGGCGAGCACTCACCTAATGTAAGATTGGAATTGAAATTTTCAAAGATCCTATTTTAGAACATTAGCCGAAGAAAAGAAAACGTTTTCCAAACTTCAAAAACAATTTAACACAACTTAACAAAAGAGAATTCAATTTTGTTAATGAAATCAAGAATTTCTTTAAACGCTTTTATCAATAATCAGATTAAATGAATCACAGGATTGGAAAATGTTTTTATAAAACTACAGTATAGAAGGGTATAGAAGAGAATTAGCCAATAATCTAATCTTTGTCTCATAAATAGTGGTCTGAGTTTCAAGACTTTATTCAATCACTTAAATTGATTTCAATTTTTCTTTTCATTCATTCAATTTGATAATAGTTAAGAATAACTGAAAAAGAGAAAGAAAAAAATGATTTTATTCTGAGCCCGGAATGAAAGGGAATCAGAATTTCATTCTGTATTCTGATGTCGAGTGGGAACACATAAAATGCCAAAACTCTGTGCAAAAAATAATTCTGAGTAATATTTCATTTCGTTTTTTATATGATTTTCAACGACAGAGAAAGTTCTTAAAGTCTTTTTCAAAACATTATATTCAGTGCCGTCAGAGATGTTGTATGGCTTTCAAGGATAGCGCAGAATAACGGCACAGAACACAAAGAAATGGCACAAAATTTCTTCCATAAGACAATAATCCATTGAAATCAGAGTTAAAACGTTTTACAGAAAATCATTAAATTGTTTGGAAAATTGTTTTTTCAGTTCAACAGAAAATGTTTAGCAAAACATTGCTTTGAATTTATAATATATTTTCAAATATTACTTAAAAACAAAATCTAAGGAATATTTCCAAAACAAATATAAGATTAAAAATGAATATCAGACAAAATAATCTAAGAATAGGACAGAATAAATATTTACTTAAATTATGGCTTTAAATAAACTATCATTTTATACAACATTTCTTATACACTGAAAAAACAAAATCAAAATTTGACTCAAATTCGCTGAAATAATATTTTTTATATTGAATCGAATAAATCTTGTTTTGAGTTAAGAAATAAAACTTAATTCTGTGCCAATAGGACGGCCTCTGGCACTGCTTTTTATCGTATTCAGAGTCAGTGGACGACAGGAACTATTCCGAGTCTAAGAGTAAAGCCTCGAAAAGTAAAAATTTTAATATAAATGGAAATATAAATCGTCGGAAGAGTAGGAAAAAGTCGTCGGAAAGACGAGAATCGACTCATTTAGTTGTGAAGACATCAAAACATAAGACAAAACATTTCAGATCTCAGTATCGCTTTGGTATGGATTCCGCGAAACTGGTCTGTTGTCCAAAAGCCCGATCAGACACCTGTCGTACTCTCTGTCAGAAGGTTTGTTCAATATATTTAGATTTTTATGAAATTTTATTTATCATTATAATAATTTGATTCTTGTTCACTTTGAAGAATGAATAGTTTTATAATATTTTATCAAGATAATTTTAATGCTCAGGAGATATTTCAACTTATTCAACGAATATTTTGACCACTTGCTATTACAATTATAAAAGTAATCTTGATTAAAACATAATATCTATTATTTTGATGACCGACCTATGAAACAAAAGTTATAATGAGGTCCGCCCTCTCTTATCAATCATTTAAACGAAATGACCAGAATATTCGTGATATTATTGTTGATAAAATTGATAAATGATATAAACGTGTTATCCATTGAAAACCTAAACTCAAAATTTAAAAAAAGCATTAATTTTGCAGACATGGAGTGATCAATGGCTCGAAAGTTGGCACCAATTCGATAGTTTATGTCAGTACTCACCACAAGAAGCAGAGCTAATCCAGTGTTTAGATGACGTCGAAGGCGTCTGTCAGTTGGGCTGTCAGTCACTCGACTTCTGTCAGCCGTTTAACAATAAACCGGACCAATTGTTTCGCAAATGTGACTCCAAGTCTGATATGGCGGCCAAAGAAGAATACGAGTCGTGGATGAAAGGCGTCATTCACTTCAATGTAATCGATATTCCGGTCAAAAATATAGCCGACTGTCGGCCAGAGTTCTGGAAACTGATTGCCTGTAGTATTCATGTGAAGCCGTGTCTCCACCAAAACCATTACAACAATATCTGCAGGTATTTCATCATAATTGTGGTTATCATTGCCTCAAATGATTATTTGTGTTAAGGTCGTCCTGTATTGATATAATCAGCAAATGTATTGACTCGAAGCGCATTCCCTCATCACTGGTCTCCGCACAGACCATATGCGACATAATATCGACAAATGATTCAAATCATTGCATTGATATCCAGACATTCCTCGACTCAAAGCCGATACCAACTAATGAACTGATGTCTGATTCACCCGATCTTCTCATTAGTGGCTGTAATCCTAATCCATGCGCTTCCGATCAGATCTGTTTAGTGAATACTCAGTGTATGTCTGATCACTGTTTACCCTTCAGATGTGTTACGGCCTGTCGTTTGGGTCAGTCATATAATTTGCGTGAATTCCTTCTTAAACTAAAATCAATTGTAATTTTAGGAGAAATGTCACACTTTGTGGTCGAGTCGGGGGCTATTGTGAAGCTGTTGGACGTAAAGGATAACTGCCATCAACTCTGCAAATGTAGTCCGAGAGGTCAGCTCATAGATTGTCATAAAGTGTGTGACAAATATCACCAAAAGGAGTGTGTCCTCAAAGACAGAAATATAACACATTCGACAAAATTCAGTCTAAATGACAAACAATGCGTTTGTTTTAATCAAAATATTGAATGCTTTCAAAATGAATGCATTGATGACTGTCCTCAGGAGTATATTCCTGTTTGTGCCACAAACGGACAGACATTTCCAAACTATTGTTATGCTGAGTGCAGCGGCTTTTCTCCGGAACAGTATATCGCCGGCAGTTGTCATACAACCAGTGATTGCATTAAATGCGGCGAAACTCAAAGGTTTGATTCAAAGTCCTGTCCTTCCATTTATAATAAAGGGTTTCTTTTTGTCAATAGTTGTGTTAAGAAAAGGCAGATATGTCTGACATCAAGCGATTGTCCTCAATATGAGTGTATATCGGATCGACTCGATTGCCAACTGTTTGGCACTAATCCTGTCTGTGATACAAACGGATTGACTCATCAGAACCTCTGTTGGCTTTTGAGGAAAAGACAAACTTTTGCATATTATGGCAAATGTCTGGTAATTACCTAATCTTCACTTAAATTAATTTTTTAATAACTGAATTCTTCAATAATTTCAGGTCTATTGCTCCCAATCGGGTCCTGTGTGTGCCCTAAACGGGATAACCTATTGGTCAGAGTGTGAATCTCTATCCCATTCAGTTCCTGTCGACTATTATTCTGAGTGTAATCACACAAAATCTTGTGAACACATCATATGTCCAAAACAACATCCCTGTCCTGATAGTCAGTTTGAACATAAATTGACACTAAATTGTTGTCCTATTTGTGGATCAGTCGCTCAGATATTATATAACAAGAATTTCGTCAATTCTTTGGACGAGTCATTGAAAACCAGATTTTCAGTGACTGTGGAGGCGTTGGCCAAACATTTGTCGCAAATGTTGAAACTGTTTGGGTGTCAGTCCTTCACATTTTTGGATATCGAGGGCTCACTTATATTGTTGGTCCGGCCGACAGACATAAGACCGACGGTTACTCAACTGCAACAATGCCAAAGCGAACTGATCCGAGTCATTGCTCTCATTAATAATCAGTCTCCTGTCATAAGCATTAAGTTTCCGCTATCTTTACTGACGAGGGGACAGTTGATTCAATCAAACTATTCTTTAAATTTGGAGAAAAACTCGAGTTTTTATAGAAGTCGTGTAAATATTGTAATTCTAGTCATTTGTATTTCTATTTTGAATTCAATTTATTATTAATAAAATTATTAAATTAATGTATTTTAAAAATGGCGAATTCTTTCGGTTCTTGTAATAATTAATACATCTGATGATTATCACAATTATGATCACCGGTTCTGTTAAACATAAGATAGTCTGCCCGACTGACAAAGTCCAGGAAGTGTTGATTTATGCCGAGACCATTGTATTCACCTTTGATTTGACTAAAGAACAAATGTCTTCGGATTCCACCAAAACAGAGATAACGAGAGGATTGAAAACAAAAATCATTTTTAAGGCCTTTTCTGTGATTTTCTCAAATGATTTGAAAATTGATTTAATTTTAAGCCAAATGTCTTGCGATTTGAGTTTCAATACAATAATTATTAAACTTAAGATTGAAATTGATTTTCATAGGAATATAATTTATATTAATTGAGATTCATTTGCATAAAACGATTTACAATTATCGTTATTCGTCTCAAGTTATTCAATAAATTCGATATTATCCAGCTATTTTTTAATAAATACAATTGTACTGATAGGCAATGTTGAACTTTGTATGAAATTGTTCTTGTTCTAATTGATAACAAAAACTACAATTAAATAATGAAATACTTATTATTCATAATTTCCGTAAATATTTAGGTAAACACTTATGTAATAAATGAGATAAAACACAGAATAAAATCAAACTTTGGATTATCTCTTAATTAATTTAATTAAAGTCTAATCTAATAAACAAAAGAAAGTTATCTAAAGATAAATAAAATGAGTAAAACCTGATTTTATTAACTCATTTGTGGCGATAAATCCACTGATTATTAGCCAAAACTACTCTCACTTGTGAAAAGTCGTGAACTTCCTTCTGGTCAGAAACCAAATCCGTTTAATATAAAAACAGAGACGACTGTCCCTCAGAAGTCAGTTCTTTTCCAACTCTTCAACAGTAAAGACATTCAAATAAAGAGTTGAATCAAAGAATTGGTGAAAAGTTTTGAAAACTATTCGATTTTGTGACTCATTTGCTGTGATTTCGACTTCCATTCAATTCAATGATGTCTTTCATTAAGTTATTTAATTTATTGTCGATTATTCTGTGCTTAAAATACCAGTCAATCAATTGTACGAATTCAGTGAAACACTACTCAGGGGAGAGCAAAGAGGTGTTGGGAATACTCAAAGATATGCAGAGCGATGCCTCTCATCACAACCCATTCCTTCATTACGGACATCATTCTGGTATTGTTTACAACTGAAAACTGTTTGGTTTAAGGAATTCCTTCAACTATTGTTTGTTTCCTTAGGCCCGGCCTCACACGAGGGACATAACTCTGGTCAAAACCATTGGGACAATTCGGACAAACTCTGGGAAACCGGTGCCGGAGCTCATCATAGCGATTATGATAAGTATGGAAATCAAGGCTATAAACAACACTATTATGACGTCGGGGACGGCTATCACGACAAACTCAATGACGGCCTTCACAGCGGAAACTTTCAGGTAATTACACTTTTTGCACATCTCTTTCAACTCAAACCTCTCGACTAAGGGCTACGACGACAGGAGTTTATGGTCTCGAGATAGAGGACAGGACCACGAGAGAAACATGAAATGGGACAGGGAACTCGAAAGTAAACAAATTTTATTCTGTTCTCATTTGTGGTTAACATTGAACTTTCTTAATGACTAACAAATAAAACAAATAATCGAATAATTGCTCAGAATTTGCAACATTTGTCCGAAATGTAGTCAAAAAGGCAAATGCGGGGAAAGGCGGACATCTCTCAAAGTACCACAATTTGGATAACGGCGCTCACTATGGCCTCAAACATATAGATGACAGTCATTACAATATTTATGGGGGTCGGGGACGGTATGTGTCTGTTCTTCATTATGTTTTATATTAAAATTTTGTTTAATCACAACTCAGACACTCTGGTCATGGATGGCATGAATTAGATAAATATCGCGGCGATAAGGGTCAGCTCATACACGGGTCTACCTATAGGGACAACCACTACCCTATACCTCATCACTTCCATTAAGTTCTCTCATAAGTTATTATTTAATTAAAACATTTTATTATTTTTACAAATATTTTAATTTTTAACTCAAAAGCTCTTCAAAACTGTACTTTTTGTTTCACTTTTTTAAAACAATTAATAAACTGATGAAAGAAAGAGATTTCAAAAACAAATTTTTAAAAATATTAATTGAAAAGTGATTTCAAACTTCAACCAAATAATTGAATTGAGAGTAAAATCGCGTTACAATTGGTTTCAAATTAAATCAAAACTTGAAATATTAGAGAAAATCGCAGAAAAACTCAAAGTATTTGAAAATGATTTGTATTTTAATTCTTCTCTTTATCTCTGTTTCGGCGGAAGAGATAACCGAAGAGATAAACAAAGAGATAACAACTGTTGAGCCGAAGACTAATCTGAAGATTTGGATAATTATTGGAATAATTATCATAATTGTAGTCATCATTTTGATAATCATCGGGTGTATTATTTATTGCAAGAACCGAAGTGATCCACGAATAGCCCGTCCCTCGAAAGTGGGAGATATCTTTTTGGGACTCAAAACGGGTATAAAAGTTATTCTAAAATATTCTGTGCTATTATTGTTCTGCTTTTCAGACTCTAGTTATGTGTCGGGAAGTCCCAGTCGGGGCAAAATTCACTTAATAACCACATCAAGCGAAGGATCTGATGCCGTGTCCGCAACATCACATTTAAAGACCGGGTCCAGTGTTTTACCAAAAAGTTCGACGGAGACCAAGAGAAGTGTGGATAAGAAAAAAGAGAAAACAGTTTACAAAGGAGTTCCGCATAATGGAAAGCCTTCGACAAAGGGAACAACGCTTTTAACAAAACCTAAAGGAGTGGCTCTCAAAAGTCCGCAGAAAACTTCGGCCAAAACCAACGCTTCGCCGAAAAACTAATTTCATTGAATACTTTAAATCTTTGACATAATTAACATATTTTCCTATATTTTAAATCACTTTTTATTAGATTTCAATTAGTTTTGTTACAATAAACTTAATAAAAAAACAACTCATAAATAAAATATAAATGATTCAAATATTTCTGTCGCTCTATTTGTGATTCGCTAATCAATGATGCAGGTACAATCTATTAAAGCTTACTTTTTATTCTATAGTGGTATTTATTTATGGTTTTCTTAATTTATAGAATAACTCTCTGTCTATAAATTGTTTGATTTTCTATCAAATATAAGGAGTATTCCCTAAATAATTTGGATCTAACATAATGAGAAAAATCTACTTGATTCTATTTTTTGTAGGGCTTTGCAGCTGCTCTGCCAACGATCAGAAGCATTGGCATCGTATTCAAAGCCTTATCTGTGGGAACAGACCACAAATAACTGACCACCAACTTTCACAAATGGAAACTCAATGCAAAATTACAAAAGAGGAGGTGAACTTGCAAAATAATCTAGTTAACTTTATATTAAGAAAATATCATTAAAAGGACGGCCCGATTTCGAGCTGTGCCGACAATAAATTGGAGAACAATCGGGACATAATGGAAGCCCTTTGCAATCCAAAGACGTTTCCCTGTATTCAAGACAAACCACTTTTGTCTGCCTCCGAACTACAGTCGACTGAAAGACCGGATCAATTGAAAGAACAACTGGTTGTAAGTCTTTTTGAAAGATAACCTAAATTTTTTCTAAAATCTATTCCCATAATAATCACAATTATTTCCTTTCTTTTAAGGGTTGCATCGAAAATGTCATTAAATACAATCACTATTTATTCGACGATAAAATCAACTTTAATTAAATTACTAATCAAATGATCTTGATTATTTTTACACCGTTTCCGATTACAACGAGAATAAAACGTCAAAAACATAATTGATTTCTATTGATTCAAATGTTAATCACAATTAGAATAGAAATTAAATATTTATTTCACTTTTTATTTATTTTTAATATTTAAAGCGATTTTGAAATGCATTCAAAGAAATAAATTTAATATTTGTTTAAAAAGTTGTCTCTCTCGACAGTAATTGAAAAAATTTATGAACTAGTTCGTTTGTCCAATTCAAATACGCCTGGCTATTGATCAAACAGAAGACAAATCATCCAGTTATTGAAAGTTACAAAATTTCATAAATCAGTATTCATTTGTTTATTCAGTATTTTTGTAATAAAAGTATTAAATAATTCAATATTTAACTCAAAGAAAACAATACTCTTGTCATAAATGTTACAAAAATTCTTGGTATAAATTAGATCAGAAATAAAGGAAAACTCACAATTGATTTGACATTTTTCAGATCCACTTCAGTGATAATGAATGTCTACTTTTTATCGGTTGTCTTATTCTCTATTCTGGGCCTCAGTTCTGCCCAAAGCAGTGCCGATGAGCTCAAGAATTTGGTCCAAAGATATGACACATCAGAACAGCTTCTCTGCGGTAAGAGACAGATCAGTGACGACGAGTTGGCAGATATAACCAACAAATGCAAGTGTGATGACGAGCAAAAGGTTAGTGAAATGTGAGCTAGATCATTGCCTAAATATTCATTTCTCGAAAGACTAACGAAATGGTGAAGACGTGTCTCAAAGTCAAGGAAATGACTGAAAGACAAAAGTTGAACGCTTTCTGTGATAAGACGACTAAAGATTGTTTGGTTAAGACTGAATCAGAGTCCCTTGCTAATGCCAAACCCGATGAAATCGCAGCCAAAACCAAGAAATTTGACACCTATTTGGTAAGTCACCCATCCATTTGTTACGTATCTTTCCAAGTTTTAAATAGCCTTGTTTAATTACTGTTTTTTTTCATTTTGTAGACTTGTGTGAAAACAATACTCAAAGTCAACTAAAATATGAATTCAAAGTTGGCCTCAAAATAACCTATTACATTTTATTATCAAAATCAATGTTAGTTATGGTAAAATCTAAAAATAAACTGGAGCATATTATCTTGGTTGTCTGTCTAATTGTAAAACAAAAATTTAAATAAATTTCATGTATTGACTCATTGTCTGTGCAAACTAGGGTAATTCAAATTTGTATACTAACTGGATAGTTGATTTGCAAGAATACCAGGTTGTTTAGTCGATTGTTCAAATAAAGATTGATTTATATCATTAATAAACTATAAAATATTTAATCATTTGTTTAAACAGTTTTGATAATAATTGTCTGAAAAAGCATTTACTCCGCGAAAGTCATTAAAATTTTGATATAAAAAGAATTGAAATCTAATTTAAATTTCAAAACCGATTCAATAATTAAGCAAAACATGAAATTATATTATTTTTCGCTTATTCTGTGCTCTATTCTGGCCGTGAGTTCAGCCGAAACTAACGAGGATGAGATGAAAAAGTTCATCGAGAAAGGTGAAGAGGCTGAAAAAATAATCTGCGCCAAAGAGATCACTGACGACCAGTTGGCTGAGTTGGAGAACAAGTGCGAAGACGAACATAACGAGAAGGTATGATTAACTGTGCAAGATCATTTTCAATTTTATTCAATTTCAAAGGTGGAGCCAATTATGAAATCCTGTCTGAAAGTTGAAGAGTTGACAATTAGGCAGAGGATGACTGCTATGTGCAAAAAAGAGGACAAGGAGTGTATACTCAAGGCCTGGACTGAACAGTTCGGAAACGCAAAACCCGAGGAAATTGAGGAACTTGTGAAAGGCTTCGATAAAGCCATGGTAAGTTATCTCAATTATTTAGTAGTCAAACCCTTTTAGCCATTCTATTAATTTGTTATTTTTTGGTCCGAAAAAATAATAAATTGATTAAATTGATCTATCTTTACAACTATACTTAAGATAGAAAGTCAGCAAGACCAATCAGATTGTTTAATAAACTTGTGAAAAAGTACAATGATCAATTATTACAAACCCTTGAAATCAATAGAATTGCTGCTATTTTTGACTAAACCATTGAGATACTAAACAGGGTTAATTATGCTTCAATTATTGAATTGACTTTTATGGTTTGACTATTGAAAATTTCAACCAGCTAATATTATTTTCACTAAAACATAACTTGACTTCTCAGGAATGTGTGAAGACTGTCCTCAAAATTGAGTAAAACAAATGACATTAAATATATATAATTAGTTTTCAAGTAACCCAATAAAATTATGAGCAAGACACTTTGTTTAATAAATTATTTGAAGTTTTAATAATGCGATTTACAAATGAATAGTTAATTATTTTGAGTTAGAAAACGATCGCGGATTAAGTCATCAATAAATAGATAACAAATATTCCATTTATTTATTTACACGAAAATTGTGTTCAAATTAATGATGAAAAATGATTACAAAATTCTTCATCGAAGTGAATATCGAACAACTCTGGGCTTTTTTTGCCTCCCAAAGGCCAAGAGTATTCTTATCTTTTTGGCCAACTTAGCCAATCGAGTTCTTCGTATCTCCTCGTCGGATGTCGGCCTCAATGGAGGGGAACTCATAGCCATAGAGAGTGATTCCTCCAGAAATGTTTTATCAATTATGAAACTAAGAGGTCGTTGGCCTTCGACGGCCTCCAAGACAACTGTCGTTGTCCTCTCATATGAGTCAAACACTTCGGTGGTGGCGATGGACATGACTTTCATTTCCAAAATATGGAAATATTTTATGAAATATATAAACAATTGAATGAATGAAAAACTTTTGTATAAAAGTTAAAACACTTTTGTTTTAAATGTCAGCTATTTTTGTCAAATCATTACTGAATCGCATCTGACTTAAGACTGTAGTCAACCAACAATTCTGTGCGTCTTTTTATAATCACAACATATCAGTAAATGTTTGGATGAGTTCAAAGATTACGCTATGAATCAGTCGCTGATCAACCGACTGATTGGAGACAGGACTGGCATATAGTGGTAAGAGCCGTGTCTTCCACTCAGCAAAAGTCCACCAAATCAGAGGGAAAGTCAATATTTATTGTTTGTTTCAATCGTTTGATAATAGATATCGAGTCCTCTCCTCTATTGTTCACTAATTTTGAATTCAAAAACCATAACAATTTTATAGGAATTCCAAGAAATTCTGGTCAACTATACAGATGTAGATTCAAGTGTTAAATAAGTAGAGAAAATCCCTTATTATTGAAATGGAAATGGTCCTGGGTCAGTCCCAAAGTAGGCAAAAGCCTGTCCCAACTGGACTTAACTACTGATAGCACCACTACTGGAGGGGAAATATTTTTGTTTTTCTCATTTTTCGCCTCATTTTAAAGTTTGGACTCAAAATTGATTTCAATCAACACTAAATTTCTTTCACAACAAGGCTGACCAAGGTGGTTATCGTCAACCTCTACATCATTCCTCGACCAATACCTAAGTCTACTCACTATTTGACTCCTCTTTTGCCCCGAATTTTTGCAATATTTTTATTGTACGTCATTTTGAACTTTTAAATATTCTTTTGAAACCTTGGTCAAATTGCTTTCACATACACACACACTCTATGGACCTTTTTCTTAGAACTCAGTGTTTTTGAAGGAAAATTTAATACGAATGTCATTTTATAGACTTATCTCTTATTATTGATACGTATTAATTGAATTTTAATCTTTTCCTGGAACTCACTCCAAATTTATGTCTCAATTGTGGGTCAGAATAAACAGAATAATTCATTGATTGTAATTTAATAGATAATCAGAGGTCAGTGGGAACCGGTCTCAGAACAATGTAGCCGTAAATGAGCTGCGATTTTGTCAAAAAACGTATTTCAAATCAATGGCTAATTTATCTGATTATTCAGCACTTCATAAATCAGTAAATATTTGCGTCAAAAATGATATTAACGGCTGAATAAGCATTTCATTCAAAACCACTTTTAGAATAACTCCTTAGGAATAATCCAAACACATGACTACTACCTGTTATTTACAGTTATGTATAGTAACTGCAATTGTTGTATGCTTTTTATCATCAGCCAAAATGACCTTAACTCAATTATGGAATTTATATACTTAGGGATTACTTACAAACGTATTACTTTCATTCTAAACAAATAATTATTTTGATTCATATGACTATTCAATGCTATTCAGAGGAAACACTTCTAAAACAGTAATTGTTTTCTCCAATAAGTCATTGAATTTATCAGAGATTTGATGCAAAAAATCCAAAGAATTCGAAGGTAAGCCTAAAGACCTCGGACTCTGATTCTGGGCATTAAATAATTCTCGAAAAGAAAACAAACAATTATTTCGAAATAATCAAAGAAAGAGTACCCAATGAGGTCTACCCCATCAGGTCTTTCCCCCATCAGTGAAGTCAATGTATTTTTAATGAAATTCAATTTTTAGGATTCAATTGAGTGAATAAAATGCGGGTTTTGGACAAACATTTTCAAAAACATTACAAAAGGTATTCATATTTTTTGATCAAATTTTTCGAACAAAAGCCTCCGCGATGTCGACCCCGAGTCTAACCATTCAATTGATAACTGTGTCCATAATTTCATTGCAGCGACAATTGGCGCACAACTACTTCAGCGGTAGGAACAGTGTGACCAACGGTACCACATATGACTACATAGTGGTGGGTGGGGGCAGTGCTGGCTGTGTGGTCGCCGGCAGACTCGCACAGAACTCATCGGTCAATGTTTTATTACTGGAAGCGGGCGGACCTCAAACTATAATCACTGATATGCCGGGTAATACCCTTTATCTGGTGGGCGGCGAGTTTGACTGGAACTACCACGTCGTCAACCAGACCAGTTCAGGGCTGGCCTACCCCAATTACCTTATCTCTCGAGGAAAGGTATTGGGCGGCTCTTCAGTCGCCAATTGGGACATCTATAATAGAGGTAATGCCCGCGATTACAACAATTGGGCCACAAGTTATGGTCTGACTGACTGGTCGTGGGAACGGGTTCTGCCATACTTTTTACGCTCCGAAAATCAAACCGATAGTGACTTCAGCGCCAACACTGCATATCACAGCACAGGCGGACCCATCAGTGTGTCCACTGAAACAAAACCCGATCCTATAGTAGTGGCCTTCAGAGATGCGGTCAATAATCTGGGTCTTCCCATTGTGGACATCAACGGCGGACAACAATTGGGTAATTCATCGAAAGTTTTCTCTAATTTGATTCAAACTTCTGGTATGACCCGAAGGGACGACCGTTGCGCAGATGTTTTGGAATAACGCGACCGGCATTAAGTCGACGACAGCCAACACTTACATCGAGGCACAGAACCGAACCAATTTGCATGTCCTCACCGGAGCTCACGTCCACAGAATACTTATCGAGCAGATAAACGGGACAAATACGGCCACTGGTGTGGTCTATATGAAGAACGGCCGTAATTACACAGCAATGGCTCGTCGAGAGGTTATTCTGTCCGCAGGTATTCATAAATTTTAGAAGTTTTTACATTATTTTTAAATTCAGTCAAACTTCAGGTCCAATAAACTCACCGCAAGTGCTAATGTTGTCCGGTATCGGTCTGAGTGAACACTTGGAAACTATGAACATCTCTGTTGTGGCAGACCTTCCAGTTGGAGACAATCTTCACGACATGGTGTTTGTCCCGCTTTACTATCGAATTGATAACTCTTCACTCGTGGATCCGTTGCCATACTTCACAGTTGAGAACCTCTACAACTACTACACGAATGCGAGCGGACCGTTGGCTCATCATCCGGACGGTGTCACATATGTGAGCTCTCGGAACAACACCCGGACCAGCAGTTGGCCCGACGCTATGATCATCTCTGTTGTCGAGTACTTCGGTGATGACCTCAACTCAACTGTCGATCAATATGTGAACAATACGTAAGTGAAGTAATTATAACTGAAAGTCATTTAATCAAAATTCTATACCTAAGTGAGGAGTGGGCCGACTATTGGCGGCCATATGTCAGCGGATATTATATGGCATTGGATCCAGTCTTAGCGCATCCCATCAGTAGAGGAACTGTGCGTTTGAATACAAGTAATCCAAGCGGTCCTCCATTAGTCGATCCGCAATATCTGGTTGAAGACCAGGACTTCGACGCCATCTTAGATGCGGTCCGTATAGCAGTCTATGTGGCTAAAAGAGAGCCACTCAATGGTGTGTCAGTATTTCCGCCCATTCCTGGCTGTGCTGCCTGTCCTGGTGAGCCTATGTGTGACCAATATTTGCGATGTCATATTAGACAACTGTCCAGAAGTTATTATAATTTTGTGGGCACCTGTCGGTCAGTCCTTAAATATTTCATTTCAATCATTAAACTCTTTAATAATTATTTCCTCAAAAGGATGAGTAACTCAACCACTGATTCTGTGGTTGACTCCCGACTCAGAGTCAGAGGTGTCGACAATCTGAGAGTAGTGGATGTGTCGGTCATACCAGAGATACCCAACGCCCACACAAACGCCGCCGCAATTATGATCGGGGAGAGGGGCGCGCAGTTCATCACTGAAGACAATTAGTTTGATTTTTACCCTGAATTTCATATTTATTCGAAATGAAGTGATTTTTCTCAATTAAAATTATTTTCTATCATTTTAATTCAATGTTAGCAAGGTTCAATATTTTCAGTATTTATTGTCTTGCTATTTATTATTAGTTCAATAATCAAGATCATCAAAATAATAAGTTCCGTTTGCTGTTAAACTGGTGACAGAAACATCCCATAGACTCTTTCCGCCTTCCATTCTTGCATTGGTGATTTTATTTTGCAAATGTAACCTATTCTTCAGCTCAACCAACCAACTATTCTCCCGATAATAGCCTAGAGGAGTGCCCTCCAAATCAATTGTGTTCCTTCCATCAGGGTTGTCCAACAAAAATGTCATGAAAACTTCCTCTTTCAGGAATTTGAGTAATGGATTTTTACCAAGCTTAAGTTTTGTGGGTCTTCTGCCTGTTTTGAAGACACTCACTTCGAAGGATTTGCCGCTCAGACCTTTCTTATCCGCGGCGTCATAATTGTTTTCTAGGTTAATTTCCAAGTTATTGCCAGAGTCTTCAAAAAATAGGAAAGCCTCCTTCTTTATGACAGAGATCTTATTATTAGACAGGTCCACATATTTCAATCCTGCTCAATTTCAATAATCATTGGTAAAGATAATGTAAATGAATTTTGAAATTGCAAGTACCTCTTAGATCTGAGAACGCGTTTTCATTGATTGTTGTGAGAGATCCCTCCTGAACACCATTGAGACTGAGCCAGTACAGTTTGTTTGGCGAACCACTACTCCTTCTAAACGCGTTTTTAGGGATTTCCTTAATATGATGGGCAGTGATGTTAACAATTTGCAACTCGCTCAAACTACTTATAGCAGCGAATATATTGCAGTTTTCAGTTATGTTACTGCATTTTCAGAAATAATTGATTCATTAGAGAATTGAACAAGTACATTTACTCTATATAATTAATATTCACCTGAAACTAGTTGACTTAGCGATTATGCGTTGGGTGAAGGCTTGCATATAATTAAAGGCCATAGGATTGACACAAACAAGTTTTTCATTGTAATTAAATCTCAATTCTCGAAAAAGTACCCCGCTAAACGCATCTGCCCCCAGGCTTTCAATTGTATTGCTGTTGAGCTCGAAATAATCGAAGCGTTGTTCATATGGTTTGCGGTCATTTCGAAGGGCTTCCATCTCCGTCTGCAAAGTGTCAGAATCGTTGACATCAGAGCATGTTACTTTGCCGCCCGCGCACCTGCACGATGTTAAACGGCCTTCCCGAGGACAACTCCCGGAACAACCAAAGACGCCAGTGATGATGGAAAGCACCAAAACTAAGCCTGTGTTCAAAAATCAAACACAAATTATAACTGAATTTTATAATTTCTAATTGAGTTAACCTCTGATTGATTTCATTGTAATTCTTGGATCGGAGTTAAAAAATAATCTGAAATTCAAAGAAACTGAGAAATAATAAAACACTTATTGGCCTCACTTTGTTCTTAAGGATCGGGTGAAGTTTAACTCTGCTAATGATATCCAACTGATTGTTCCTAATAAATAATCTTGCCTTTTATTCAAAGTACACTCTTGACTTAAATTAATAATTTTATGGCGATAAGCAAGGTTTCATATAAAAATATCATCTAGATCATATTTATGTCGCTCGCTAATCATGGATATCTACCGCTTTATTATTCAACAATTAATTAATAATTTATAAAATTCAAAGTATTCAGAGACTTAAATGAATATTAAAAATTATTAAACTTTGCCTTGCTCATTCATCGGAGTTGAAATTGATAAATATGTTCATCAAATTGTTTCTTATGAATGATATTATCATAAATTAATTCATTTGAAATCATTGGAAATAATCTATTTATTGCTTCAATTTATTGACATTTCATATAGACTTTGACTATTGATTACAATACCTGCAGAGCCTCTGATTGAGGACTAGATTAGGCTGACTATGAGCCTACTCTAGATCTATGCCTAAACCAAACTCACCAAGTTTATCACAAATTCCAAATAGAGAATACAACAATTGCTTTGATTTTAATCTGAATTTCATATTAATAATCGTGTTATTTATTTTCAATTTAATATGGTTTTGATCAAGATACAATGCTTGTCAAACTTATAAATATTCAACTTGCTATTTAGTTTTACTTAATCAATAATTTGAATAATCAATGAGTGGTTGCTGTGCCCCCAGTACTTGCTGTACCTCCAGTAGCTCCTGTACCTGCTGTGCCCCCTGTAGAACCTGTGGCTCCTGTTGCTCCTGTTGCTCCGGTTACTCCTGTAGCTCCTGTACCGCTTGTAGTTGCGGAGCCTCCAGCTGTGGATAGGGTGGGCGGAGGTGTGTGAGTTGAAGTGAATCTTCCTGCAGAAAGCCTCCAGAAATCTTCTCCGTCTTCAGTTTTAGCATTGCTCACTTTATCGATCAAATTCAAGCTCTCTCTCATTTCAATGAGCCATTTATTTTCTGTGTAATAACCGAGAGGACTACCTTGCATATCGATTTTGTTAACACCATTCGGTTTGTTCGACAAAAAGCTCATAAACGTCTCCTCTTTCAACCAATTCAGACCATGATTTTTACCAAGATTTAGAGATGTCTTTCTATTGCCTGTTCCAAAAACTGGGCCCTCAAATGAATCCCCATTTAAGCCGACACTAGTAGAGGAGTCGTAGTTACGCTCTAGGTTAATTATCAGCTCATTATCCGACTGTTCGAAAAATAGGAACGCATTCCTCTTAATGCTGGTTATCTTGTGATAAGACAGGTCCACGTATTTCAAGTCTATTCAGTTGTTAATTTGATTTTAACAGGGTTAGTGTTTAAACAAATTTATCTTGTTAAAATACAACTGACTTTTGAGGTCTGAGAAGGCGCTTTCATTGACTGTTGTCAAACTGCCGCCCTGTCCACCACTAAGATTGATCCATGCTAGATTGTTCAGCGAACCACCCCTTCCTTTAAAGGCATTTGAAGGAATTACTTTGATTTCGTGAGCAGTTATATTAACTAGCTCCAATTCAATTAAGCTACTGATAGCACTGAACAAATTGCAGGTTGAATTGATTGTGCTAAATTTTAAAAGGATCAAGGTCTTCAAATTACAATTTTGATTGAATCCAATTTACCTGAAATTAGAATTCTGTGCAATAATGCGCTTGGTGAATCTTTCGAGACCAGTGAAAGCCCGCGGATCCACACAATCGAGTTTCTCATTGAAGTTGAATTTCAGTTCTCGAAAGAGGACACCCCTGAAGACGTCTGCCGGCAAATACTCGATTCTATTGCTGGTCAGCTCAAAGAACTCGAACTGTTGGTCTCCCGGATTGTGACCATGCTGAATTGCCTCAAAGTCCTGCCATAGATCCATATCATTGTTGTAATTGAAGCAGCTCACTTTGTTGTCCACACATGTGCACGATGTCAAATGGTTAGGAGGCGGACAACTCCCTCCATACACCTCACCGATTACCAATAATACCAATAATACTAAAAATGTGATAGTTCAATTTAAAATTATTATTCAGTTTGATAATTGCAAAATGAGTTAACCTGCAAAAGCTTTCATTTTTGTGACCAAAGCAGAGAATATCCTAAAATCCTACGAAAGTTAGCGAAGATCTGACTCTAAATACTTTTAACCTTCGCTTTAAATGATTGCCCAAAATGTCAATTACTTATCGATACCGGTATTCAACTGATTGAAAAAATAACTAATCCTGGATTTCAAAAAGGCCTGACCTTAACTCAATTCTAAAAATATCGTATATGCAAGGTTTAATTCTCAATACATCACCCAGATAAATTGATTCTTTCATAACTCTTTTTTAATTTAAGAAATTCAATAAATTTCAAAAAATTAATAAACGATAAAAATTAATGAATTAAAGACTTGATTACTCAAAAATATAACCAATTCAACAAGATTATTTGAGGATAGCTTGCTCATAATGTCACTGAAATTGATAAAAACATTGCTTTCATTTGTTTGTTGTGAAGTATTATTTCTGTGATTAACTCAATTGAGATAATTATCTCATTTTTATAACCAATTTATAAATATTTCGAAAATAGTTTGTTTCCATTGAAAATAAAATTATGTTTTCCTCTGATTTCTGTAATCATTTATGTGTTAATAAATTGATTTTATTTTGAACAAAATAATTCTTGAAATAAACTAGCACATATACAAGTTCGAGAAACTATTAATATCATGAGATACATCTTGGAAAATGGTGTAAACTACTTGCTGTAGATTCATTCGAGGGCAAATTGATCGACAATTTCCGCCAAATGTTATTAATGGAATAATTTTATCAGAAACCCATTTAAACAGTTTATTATTGAATTGTATATTATCTGAAATTATTTACTTTAATAACATTTCATAAGATAACAAAAGTAGTGTTTATTTGAAATTCAATCGATTATTGTCTTTGAATCAAATTAATTGATAAACAATTACTGCATTCAAGTGAGAGTTTCCTCTTTGGGGTAGACATAGAAGTACCATGATCGAAATCTCCTTACCCCTCAAATCAATACCTTGATAGTAAAGTAGTCACAAAAGTTGATGGAACAGAATTTTATTGGAAACACATTTAATGAACTGTTTTTATGAAATGTATATAAACTGAATGTCTTTTGTTTTTCAAATCTTGAGATTAGACGGCAAACAGTTTGGTCACTGGGAGGCGATGGCGCGCTCGACGTCCCAATTATTACAGGAAAGGGCTGACAGGGCTTTGTCTTTGCTCTGATTGGTGGCCAGAATATAGTCGTCGATCTTTTTGTTGAATTCTCTGAATTCATTTGTATTGAAGTTCTGTCGATCTTTTCCGGTGACGGCGTATGTAAACGTCCAGTACTTGGCTGTCCTTTTGTAGAGATTGCGATCAGACATATACTGATTGGCCACCACTGCGTCCTGAGGATCGGCCGGCTCTGGACTCGATAGGAATGACTGCAAAGATGTGAGGACACTCTCGATGGTCATGGCCGCCGCCCACTGGTCTTTGAGAATATCCAGACAAATGACGCCCGTCTGGGATGAGATGTTTGGGTGCCATATCCGCGTCACGAACTTACACACCGGCGGCTCAAACGGGTATTTGTCCGGAATAACGATATCTATGCTAAAGACACCCCATTGGAAAGGCGTGTCGGGCGCGCCCACGATTTTGCCCACCAAATGGGCATTGGATTCGTCAACCATTTCGACTGAATAGCTGTTCCGATTCAAGTCATTGTCTTTCATCATATTCTGTATCTCTTTATTGATTCTCTTATTGATTCCCATCTCTTGTCTTTGTCTTCGCTTTTCGTATAATTTATAACTTTTTATCTTAATTTCAATTTTAACTGAATTTCAGTTTAAAAACGAAATAATTATTGAGAATCGAGACTACGTTTCAGAAATTCAACGGTAGAGACGATTATCACAAATATGTGAATATCTCGAGCACTGACTCACTTAAAAATTGCAAGAATCAAAATAAACATTTTTGCCAATAATGAAAACCAATTTAAGTAATTACAAGTAATTCAAGTATATCATGAAATAATTTATTTTTCGCTTCAATTTATTGACATTTGTATTGACTTAATATAGCTTGGTTAAATATAAATTCGAACCAAAGCCTTACTTTGATTGTGAATACCTTTTCAAAATAAATTATCTAGGTGATCATTTATTATTATTTAAGTCTTAACTTAGTTGTTTCTGATCAATTTGGTTGAATGTTTGAAAATACCTAAATTGTTTGATGTGTTGCTAGTGACTCTTCGTTCTACCTTGCTCATTTATGTTATCTCAATCCAAAATATTTAATTAAATATCCTTTGAGTGAAATTTTGTCAAATATTTGAGATTAAACACAATTAAATATGAGTGTATGTCGAGGACAGGGATGGGCACTGTTTCTTATGTTAAATAAATAATAATCAATATATAGTATTCTTGGCAATAGTTGAGTCAACTTGGCATGGTAACTTTCTTGTTGTGTAAACATTAAATGTAAACTCAATTCAATTCAATTAATTTTTATCGAAATATATTATTTCAATCAATTGATTGAAAATTCAGTTTCGTTATGAAAATGAAGGCAAACAGTCATTCCTTAAGGGTTGTGACAATTATCCTCTGGTTTTACCGAATATTCGGCACCACTTTTGGTGGAATAACCATCGACTCGAATGGAATTTTTTATTCGAGCAGAAAATACAAGATTTACGGCAATATGTGTCTGATAACAATTATAACACTACTCATAGCGGGAACAGTATTAATGATGGAATCTGGTCGCTTAACCCAACTTTATAACGAAGGGGATAACCTAGCATATTTGGCTGCCATTCTCTATTACTCATCACAAATGGTAACATTTATCCTCAATTCTATTCTCATCCAATGGAAAGGCAATCAAATCATCAAATGTCTGAATGGATTAGGTTTAGACATAACCAGAAAACAGAAGTTTCTTTTATTTCTGTGGCTCATCCACTTCATGGCCGTGTTTTTGATCCAGTCACATTCAATCTCGAAATTCGATATAACTAGTTTCAATAAGTTCTCTTACTACGCATTGCACTTATTTGCATTCAAATCAATAAACCACTTAATATTCTGGGTGCCTTCATTTGTGACCTGGCTCGTTTCAATTCAATCAGAAGAGCTATTGAAAAAGATCAAGAACAAATTTATTGTTCAATTCACCCAAAATTCTTTTGAAAAAATAGTGACAATCAAAACAAATAAATGCATTCCTCAGCCGATGAACAGAATAAGAGACCTCAAAGAATCCTATTTAAAGATCAGAGAAAATGTCACAGAACTGGATGAAAGTCTGTCCCTCATTATGTTTATTGACTTATGTCAGACCATATTCCTGATAATGTCGAGCATATGGGCGTTTGCACTCTCTTCGACACATCCCTCCCTCGACAGGCTTTGCAGTCAATTCTTCTTCAACGCCATCGCATCCTCTGTTAAGATACTTATCACGTGTTTTATCAATGGTTTGGTTTATGATGAGTCGGACGCCATCCACAAAATTCTGGACACAATAAGCGCACAGAATCTCAGTGAAACTGATTTCAAGGAATTGAGCTTACTCAAAACAGTGTCTCGCGAACATGGTTTTGGTTTCACGATTGGAGGGTTTGCACCCCTCAGAAAGAGCACCCTAATTTCAGTGAGTTCAATCTATAAATATGCTAGAGCTTATAATTTGTTGATCAATGATCATGCAGATCTTCGCATTCATTCTCAACTATATGGTTATTCTGTTGCAAACTACTCGAAGCACCTAGCTCAGTTTTCAATGCGTGTGGCTAATTTCAAGAATTATCAATGAACTCGGGTTTATCCGAGTGAAATAATTACCAAGTTGAAAAAATCTTTATTAATTAAGTGTTGCTAACATGAAATTTGATAAATTATTTAAATTCTCTATCAAAATGACTTAAATGAACAAGAAGAAATTATTTGTCACACTCACCAACCATGTGTTTCCAATAAGGAGCACCCGTTTGGGCGGACAGAACCGAAACTATCTTTTGGTATAATTTGAACTTATTCTCCAAAATCCATAGATTTTGTCGATTGCAGGCCAATGGAGTTCCTCTCATATCGATGTGATTTTCTTCAGCGCGTTTCGACCGCCCGGTGTTCAGCAGGAATGACCTCCAAATAGACTACTTCAGTACCTGTAGGTCAGGGTTTCCGCCCAATTTCACTGTAGTTATTCTGCCGTTCACTGCAAAGGAGTCGACATCAAAGCTCTCAGTCGTCAACAGATTGCTCTCCAAATCAATGGTCAGGTAATCATTGGACGCCTCCTCGATATAGAACGCGTGCGAATCAATACGTGATATCTGGTGCTGAGACAGGTCTAAAAACTTGAGAGCTATTCCCAGTAGATTTATCAGTGAGAGAGCTTACTTATTACCATGGACATACCTTTAAGTGATCCGAAAGCGTTTCTGCCGATCTTGGTGATCTCTCCCCCTTGATTGCCACTGAAGTCCATATGAGTCAGATATTGAAAATCACTGCCCAACTCATAGAACGCATTTCTGGGTATTTCTCTGAATTTAGCGCCGGTTATGTTCACTGACTTTAGATTTTTCATTCTCCTGAGTGCGTCAAATATACTGCATCCGGGTTTGTCATTAGAGCTACCTTGCACAAACAAATATTAGTCGAAAAATTCAATCATACAATAAATCAAATAGATTTGTAAAGTGCAAGTTAATTATCAAATGTATTAACAAATAGACTAAATTATTTTTCACAAGAGCAAATTCTAGAAGTCTTGGTGATTTATGTACAGGGTAATTAATCGAAGGACTCACGCGAATGCTGTCTCATAAGAAACAAAGTTCTCAATAATCCTTTCCATTCCCTGGAAGGCTGTGGGGGACACACAGTTCAGTTTGGAGCAGTGCATCAGCTTCAGGGTCTTAAATGACAGTCCGTTGAATATACTGTCCTTCAACTCTTTGACTGAGGGAACATTAAGCTCCAGGCTGTTCCATTTGCCCTCGTCATCCTTCTGGCTGAGAGCCACCGCCTTGAACACTTGCTCCAGGTCAAACTCGATTGCCGAGAAACAGCGAAGAGATTTAGATGCAGCATCACAGGTGCAAGGTTTAATCATTTCAGCTGGTGGACAGGTGGGACCGCCTCCTTTAGGTGGGTCACAGATGACCAGACTTACTGAACTCACGAAAACTAAAACTGTTTTGCGATAAATAAGAGTCAAAATCATTAGAAATTCAATGAAAATAACAATAAATTGATTATACTTTTGATTAAAACCATCGTTGAAATGAATTTCTCGGATAATTTCCTGGTTTTTCCTAAAAATAAAACCAAGATAACTGAATCTAATCAAAATTTAGTTCAGTATGTGCTGACTCGACAGATAGCTCAGATGGTCCGGTGCTGCAGATGGTTCACTACGACCATTACGTAACTCAATTTGAATTTTAATTAATTTATAGCTTGATATTTGAAACCATCAATTTTTAACCTAATTTAAAATGTAAGCTAAATATGGTTACCAAGCCTTCTATTATTCATTTCATTGAATTTCTCCTTGTTCATAATAAAAGTTAGATTTTGAAAATGAATATTTTAATTGAAAATTACATTTATTCAGTTAACAAGATCAATCAGTTATATAGAAAAAGTTTAAGTAAGTGGTGATCTAGCAAATTCTTAGAATCTCTCTGGCAGAGTGATCTTGGTACTTTTTGAACACTGGCTTTTGCTGTGTCTCCAAAACGAGTCGCCATCAGTTGAGAGAACATTCTTAAGCTTATCGTTCAGTCTTAGGGATGACTCAAACTCCAGGAGCCAAACATTTTCCGGCGAACACTGGAGTGGACTTCCACTCAAATCAATGACATTATCGTCGGTCTCATTGCTTTTGTTGATGAGGAAGGGCTGAAACACAGTTTCAGATAATACTCTGAGTCTGGGATTAGCCCTCAGCCGGAGTTCAGTAATCCTTTGGTTATTGACTCCCAAAGCGTTGTCACCGAAACTGTTTTGCGTTAAGTTATTGTCCGATAAATCGATTACTAATTTGTGTTGAATCGCATCCATGAACTGAAACCCAAACGATTCGATTCTATCGATCTTATGGTAAGACAGATCCAAATACGAGAGCCCTGAGTGACAGACAAACACATCAAAACAATTAATTAGCCCTTTTAAATGAGCTTGCACAATTCTCAAGGCTAAACACTAACCTTTAAGCGTAAAGAAAGCTCTTTTGCCAACTCTAGTGATATGACCGCCCTCTCCACCACTTAAATCAATGGTATTGAGTGAGTGAAGTCCACCTATTTTGCCATCAAATGCATTGTCAGGTATTTCTCTGATTTGACTCCGAGTTATGTTAATTGTCTTCAAGTTATAGAGTATTTTGAGGGCATCGAAGACATTGCAGTTCTTCTCATCAGATCTATTAAGTGATTAAAAACAAAATTAATTTAAATCAAAGAGTTTTTAATGAGTACTGAAAATTGGTGTCTTTTGCTATAAAAGTGGTCACATTCTTCTCGAGTTCACTGAAAGCCTGGGGTGAGACACAAGTCAACTGATGGCAGTCCTGCAGTACTATAGTCTCGAAAGTCACGCCTTGGAACACATTATCTTCTAATCTACTGATCTTTGAATTGTTTAAAATGAATGTCTCGAACGCCAAGTCTTCGGAGTTTGGATCCTTTCCATGTGCTATAGCTTGAAAGACCATGTTCAAATCGAAATCCTGATCAGTGGTACAGTCTATTGTCACATTGGAACAGGTGCATGGCTGAACATGGCTTGCCGGGGGACATACACCACCCATGGCATCCTTAATGACCAGTATCGAAGTGAAACAAACTATGAAAGAAGAGTTAGCTTGATCAAATCATTTGTTTAACTTACTAAGAGATGTAATTAATTTCATTTTGAATAAAATCGTTTCTATTGTTTTATTTCATATAATTTCTTAAGTAATAAACAGAACTTCAATTTTATTCATAAAATAAGCGATAATTTCTGGAAACCAATAATCAGTTGATTGATAAGACATTCAATTGAAAACTGATTTCATTC
>JAQGBD010000146.1:0-44665 GCA_034698165.1 Punctoribates punctum
ATATAGTTATGCTAGATTGTTCTTTAATCACCCATTGAAAAAGCATTAATGAATCAAGACCAATAATCATAGTCATGGGTTCGGTTTCACTTTTTGAGGGCCCTGATTATAACTCATTTCAATATTTTATTGTTTATAATTTGAATCAATACTTTTTGACATATTTTTCATTATTTTAATATCTATTTTAATCTAATATTTGTTTAATGCCTCAAATCAATTGTCAAATATATGAGAAATACACGAATATTGAGTCTATCACTGAATGCAATCTGTTATTCAATGACAAAATATGCTCCAAATGTGGTCATCAATGGATTGACTAAAAATATGGCAAATATTTGTCCTCTATTTGCAAATCAATGGTAGCATTCAGTTCGCACGCAATTAACTGAATGTCAAATCAATTGTTATTTTTCAATAACTGTTTTGCGGATTGTATTCAATTCGTAATGAGTTTTATAAATATTGAATAATCAAAATGAAAATTAAATTTGCTTTGAATTTGAATAAATCGATTGAACCAAATGTGATATTCAGGCGCATCCAACAGAAGTTCGTGCGGATCGCCATCGCCTACAAAACCAGAAGCCAAGAGTAGGTGTTATTCACAGATTATATTCAAATAATTTATTGATTGATTTTGTTGTAGAAATTCCTCCGATCAAAGCTCCGGTAGGGTTAGCCCGTGGACCGGACCTCAAGAATGTGAGGTCTAAAATAGGATCTCTCGAAAACGTAAAATACAAACCGAGTAAGAAATTCACAAATATTTGTATACTTTTAGAAAAACATGATTAGAATTGATTGAGTCCCGCATTCCATTAGAAACAGGAATTCATTTAACACTTTTTACATATAATTTCAGACAATTCTAGAGATGTTTTCTCTCAAATATTTACCTTTTTCTTGAAATTTATTTCTCTATCAAATGATTACAAACTTTGATTTGAATGAAAGCGGGCGGAGAGAAGAAAGTGGAGTCCCAGAAGTTGACCTGGAACGCCAAACCACGCGTTGGATCCCTTGAAAACTCAAAACATAAGCCGCGTGAGTCTCAAATATTTTGTCCGCAATCTATTAATTTATCCCCGATTTGTTAGATGGCGGAGAAGTAAAGCTGATGTCACAGAAATTGGAGTGGAAGGCACAGTCTAAGGTCGGCTCTCTCGACAATGTAAAACACACTCCCGGTGGCGGTCAGGTCAAGATCTTTGACGAGAAGTATGCAAAGAGTCCGACTTCAACCCCTACGCCATCGAAATCTGGTTCAATGACTCCGACACCGACCGCCGATGGCAAAGAAAACGGCGATACTTTGAAAACATTGACCGGTGTTCGCAAATCGACTGAAAAATTGGAATTCCAGGGAAACAATCGTTCGATGAGTTCTCCTCAGACGGCAAACGACTCATTTAAGTCGACTCCAAACAGTTCTGCGTCTTCGACGAGAACCGGTGTCTAAGAAGCTCTCGGATTCATTCATCTGTCAAATACACACATATTTGAGTAAATTTTTAATTCATTTATTGAAAAACTCATAAAATCGTTAATTTTCGTACAAATCATAAAATGATAACAATTTTGAACAAATGAACAAATGTTTAAACCATTTCTTAAGTGACGACACTTTCGCTTATTTTGACACAAAATTTGTTTTTAGAAAATCGTATTCAATGTAATTATTGATTAAATTATAAGTGAATTCACTGACTATTTCTTAATCTTTCCCCAGAAATGAGATTCCAAACAAAATATTACAAAAAATTGTTTTAATTATTGAATAATTTTAATCAAAAAAAGTAAAACATTTATTTGAAGTGATTTTCAAAATAACTACTAATTAGTAAATTATTTGTTGAATAAGTAATTAAATATTAATTATTTGAAATAAAATGTTTTGATAACGTCTTCTCCAATAATTTTAGTGATGATGGCGTCTAATATTGGCTCCGAAGACAACTCTTTTCGTAATTGTTTTGTATTCCAAGTAATGATTTGTGACTTTTCTAATGCCAAAAGAGTCACTTTATATACCGGATTCACTTTTTCGGTGGAAATAAACCATTGGAGAGAATCAATGAATGTCAAGTCTGACAACTCGGCAACAAATATCTTGTTTCTGATGACAGCCACTCTTCCACACAAAAGAAAAGATAGTTTATTAGCTTCGGTCATATCTTCTACACTATAAATGTCTCCCTTTTCCAGAGTTTCTGTTTTCCAAATATTCTTAAACATAATGTCATAAAACGTTTTTCGCGAAACTCTATCTTTTAAACTAAATTTTTGATAAATTCGTTCGCCGTTTGCCTCCAATTTAGGGAAAAATGGATAATAAGAATACGAAATATATGAGACGTGAAATATATTAATACACGTGAAGAGGAAGTTCCAAATAAAAGTGTCCAAAGAGCAGAGAATAAGCCATCCCCACAAACTGAAACAAAGCGAAGAAAATAGAAGACAACTTCGAATAAATAATAAATTGTATCGGTTTTTAAGATTTATATTTGAAAATACAATAAAAACATTCGCCAATTGAAAGAGAAAATTGTTTGGATTCGACCACTCATTGCATATAAAACTCATTTTGAAATTAATTGAAAACTTTAATCAATAGTTTGTTTGACTTATTTAATAGACTGAATGGCGCTTTCATTTGTTAGACTTAAGACTTTTTATATAAAACTCAACTAGGATATTCATTAGGAAACATTGAAATTTTCAATTGTGACTAATAATTAGATAACCGAAGGAATGAGCAATTAAAATTTATTACCGGAATCACTTTGAAGTTCATTAATAGTGAGCTTAATGTTCAATGACTTCATTTGTTGATTCAGTGATTCAAGAATTGAAGAATTGTTGCTCAGAGAGAATAAATGCAAATAATATTACGTTTATTACAGAAAACTTTTAAAATTTGTTTATTTGTTTGAATATTTGACTTCTGAAGTATTAGAAAAGTTTTGGTTAAACTAAACTACACTTAAATATTGAAGTACTTGTATATGACTTCATGTTTTACATGCAATCCAACGGTGTTTTCGAGCCTATCGTTTAGAGTGAAAACACAAAAAAGTTGTACCCATAGAAAGAAATGCTTCTTCACTCAAAACAAACATTTCTGCCTTTATTTGTTGAAATTCTCTTCATTTTACTGCAAATACCATTTTTAGACCACTTTTCTCAAGAATTTCTTCCCGTTTCCAAATTGAGTTTTCAATCTTCTAGAATGTTTTGAAATCAAACTTTTATTCTATAAATTAATCCAAAAATGTTTTGTAATTATAAAGCGTTTCGTTATTAGTTATTATACCGAATATAAAGTTCTATTGATTTGCTCCAGAGGTCGAAACTTCGAGTAATTGAATTACAAATAAATTAAGTTTTCCAAATTATGCTCAGTTTTGTGGACAAACATCACTTTATTAGTAACGTTAATAAAAATGAAATAAGGAGTAATGTACTCGATGACCAAGTACCTCGAGTCAGGGGTACGACAACATCTTTTCTCAGAGAGGGGATCAGCAGTGGTATTGCACAATGTTTGAACACCGATAGATGTGAACAAGAGCTAGGAACAGAGCAAAAAGGCCACTTTCTAACCTAATCCTCGGGGGTCCCGTCGATCAAAATTCTAGGGAGTAATTGAGTAATACTCAGGTACTCCCCCTTTGGTCATCACTGAAAATAAGTTTATTTTTATCAATATTTCAATATATGGAAGTTTCTTGGTTAGCCTTAAAGTGATAAGTTATAGGGTGCCAAAGTCAAATTTGAAGTCTATCCTCCCGTTCCCCAAATTAATCAAATGTTGAGATTTCAACAGAAGTGATGCGCCTCTTATTTATATTAATAAATGAATGAAAAGATGGTTGTCGTGACTGATTCGTGTGCCTCCAATCGCTTAAATAGTTTAATCATAAATATTAGTGTAGACCTGGTCACGATCTAGTTCATATATACGCTCTTAAAATTGAGCCATGTCTTCGTGCACTACTTCAATCATATAAATCAGTAGAGAATCACTCAATTCTCCAACTCTTCGAGTTTAACATTCATTGGTCTTCAATCAATTAATTGTTTTAAATCAATTAAGAATTGCACCAAATTAAAAGCACCAAGGTTCTCTTGTTACAAATATATGGCAAATTAAAGATTAAAACCCTTTTTTTATCGAATGAAATTATTTTTAAACTAAAAAATGTTCCATAATTTGCAAGATCCTAATTATCTGTTATGAACTGAACATTTGATTACAAACAATAATATTTCGTTCGTCAATAGAAAACATATTAAAAATTGTTTGATTGCTTCTAATAAGTAGTGGTAAGTAAACGAAGCAAAAAATATTTGAAGTTGGAGTCAAACAACGACCACAACTACCACATCGACCACACGTCGACTCAATGTTATAAGACTTGAAAAAACATGTTTTTCGTCAGATTTCTCTCTTAAGCCTAATGTCTCTGGAATTGAATTTTTGGTTTCGGTCCCAAAACTAATTGAGTTCCCACTGAGTGATGAGTTGAACGCCAATAACACAGACTAACGATATGTCAAATACTGTCCTTTCATTGCATCTAATATTTTATTAAAAATATTTTGCGCTTTATTTATGGCTCAGTCTGGAAACAAAATTGAAACAAGCATGCTCACAGTGATCACTGATCACTCTCCTATGAATTCTCTCTATGAAATACCTATATTATTGCACTTATTTCAATTTGTTTGAATTTTTATATTAAATATTTTTACAAAATTAATTCAGTGGACACTAAATAAACAATAGAAGGAGTTCCAACTGTTCCAACTGTTCCAACTGTTCCTCAACAGTTTCAGTTCAAAAGTTTGTGAACCGATGCCAACAAATGAAATGCTGAGTGAGGCTCACAATTAATTATTTCAGACATTTATTTATTCGGTTAACAGATATGATTCAAATGATTGACAGAACACTCCAATTAAAAATATGTTTGAACAAAAGCTTTGATTCTCGCTCATAGGGATAAACCTGGTGAATTTAGTATTTGTGGTGAATTCTTTATTAATATACTACAAAACAAAAAGTCTAGACTCTGGTTATATATTTTAAAAAAGATTTAATTTATTGTATATCACATTAAATAAAAGATGATTTTGTGAGCATTAGTTTGTCTGATATCGGGTTTGTATGAGAGGTTCATCTCTTTGTTCTATATTCGGAACCTTCGGTTTTGTTGCAAAATTCACAAATATGTGCCTATAATTGACATATTCTATAAGTCTTAATGTTATTTATGCTTAATTTCGTTTAAATGATTACTTTGTTTAAGGAATTAATCCAATGGTGTCTCTAATTCAAAAGAAATATTTTCATGAATTTCACTCTTGTTTTCTATTGGTCTTCAATAATAACAACAATGAGTCAATTGGTTTAAGAATTTGTTTTTCAGTGAACACGAAATCTATTATCAATGAAATAATGAAAATATCAGATAAATGATTATTCGGTCAAAAATCGAGATAAAGACAAAGTTTTTGGTCAAATGGTTTATTGCATGTCTGGTCTGTCAGGAAGTTATTTAAATTATAGTCGGATCAGAAAAATAGATGTATTTATGTGTCGACTCTTATTGTTGGTTAACTTCATTGTAGAGAATCGTAGGCATCAATAAAAACACTGGAATTCATAGATTCATAGATACATAGGATAGCAATTAAATGCAATGAGTGCTCAATATATTCAATGCTCGGACCAAATATTAGTAATGGTTTGGCCAAAAGGCAATACCTGAACATTTCAAACACATAATATATTCCGTATAATAGAAGTATAAATTGTGTATACATTCAAAGAGAATGTGATTTACATCGGTTTGAATTGCGATTCGTTTCTCAAATGGCAAACATTGGAACGCAAAGCAAAAAACATAATAATAGTGTTTTCTTTGATAAATTACTAAAATAGATTTCACATCATTGAACCCTTGAGGGGGTCTTTCATATAATTGACCCAAACTCACAGTAATTTCTACCAAAATGTGCGTTTTGGTGGTTTGCCTTGGATTGCATACCATTCCATTATATCTGCGATCAGGTATGTCATAGACTCATAGCTATACATCTAATATGCTTTACATATGTGTATATGTGGTCAACCACTCCAACTGCTACTCATCTATTCGTTACATATAATTATCCAAAACTCTTAATTGTCTTCAGGTGTAAGTCTTTTTCCAATAAAAATATTTTCAAAAACAAAACGAAAACATTTAAAAATTGTCGACCGTTTAAAACAACTTATTTTCAACTCATATATCAAAGTTTGCCTCAATTTTCTGATCGTTTCTATTCTTTGTCAGCAGTTTTTTCATTCGATTTCTAAGAAATGTTTAAAATTAATCACAAATAAATTTCTCTTCTTTTGACAGATCAGTTGAACGAATTGTTCGAAGTACTTAAGGCATAACATTTGTATGAGTTATCAAGGTAGTCATTTTCTTAATCGAGTAATACACAAAAAAATACACCCAATGCCTGTCCGTCAACTGTTGCACATTCTCTTCAATATTGTCAAAATTTGGCCAAAATCATGAAATTGAAATTCAATATAAAGACGTGTTTTTGTTCACTAAATATTATACTTATATTGTCTATAATTTCATTAAATCCGGTCAAACAGTGTTCGACTCAAACATTGATATTAAGAGAAATTCCAATAATTATTAGACTTTGAAAAGAGAGTATAACTGTAAGAACTGTTTCTAAGTTTGTTTTGTTGAGAAGAATATAAACTTTAAGTCTTGAATGGGGGCAGAGATGTCGTAATTTAGACATTAAATACTTGATTCAAATAAATATACAAAAGTATTGAACTGTAAGTCGATTAATCTGATTATATAAAAGCAAAATTTGTTTTTGAATGTGTGGTGTGCTGTGAACTGTGTCATAATGTCATAACAAGTTTAGTGGTTCCCAACCGCTTATATCTCACATATAGTTCATGTCTTATCCAATAATACAAAGACATACCTCACAAACGTTACGATAAGTATTAGAATCGCATTCAATATCGACCCACTTCTCACTCAAGTCCTTAGTTTCGGACTCTCATTGTTGTAATGGAAAATGACCTAGCTATTGCTATAGCTTCAACACCACTCTATTTTCTTCATTGATTCTCACTTTTTTAAATGTATATTTTTTACAGAGAGAGAGAGAGAGAGAGAGAGAGAGAGAGAGAGAGAGAGAGAGAGAGAGAGAGAGAGAGAGAGAGGACAGTCTGAGTGAGTATTCACTTTCCGTTCTATTTATGAGCGACAGTTGGATACAAAAATAATTCACACACTCTTTGGACTT
Source organism: Punctoribates punctum (assembly GCA_034698165.1). Classification (NCBI taxonomy): domain Eukaryota; kingdom Metazoa; phylum Arthropoda; class Arachnida; order Sarcoptiformes; family Punctoribatidae; genus Punctoribates; species Punctoribates punctum. The sequence goes on from JAQGBD010000146.1 coordinate 7,348, forward strand.
CTCGTTGTTTACCCTTAAGTCAGAAAACTACAAATCGATTGTTATTTTTTCCATTTTTCAAACTTGGGATCAATTGAATGATACTTATCTCAAATATTATTACATTTTATATAACAATAAAATTGAAGTATATTTTGATGGAATATCTGTCACTATCTATAGACTCAACAATTTATTTATCATTTTCGACAATTGGATTATAGATATCCTTCAGAATGTATGAAATGGCAATAATTACCCCCTTATTGACAATCAGTCAAACACACAGATGTTGTTGACTTCACCAAATGGTGATATTCCCGCCATATCTTCCCAATGATCATAGAATTAATTTCTAGCTATTAATGGCTTTAAAAAGAAAACATCTTGATAAATTTGAGTCATTTTGAATCAATTTATTCAAAATTACTTACAATGGTTTACACACTTATATTGAAGATGAAGTTAATAGGTGAAGTTATGGCTTAAATAATGGAAATTTAGAAGGTTAAGTTTGGTATGACTCCAGATCTTATGGGTGCGGTTAAGTATGTGTTCCCTCTTTATATAATATTAGATCCTTTCAGAGAATATTGTATTTCTAGTGAACTCAATGTTTGCCAATAAATGTGTTTCAAAATTAGAATTACGAGAATTCAATCAAAAGAATATACAAATGTATTAACGAATTAGTTATCAAAATAAATATTTCGCACAATATTGGAGTCCTTTTGGCGTCGCTTTCTTTTAAATATATTAAGCATTAAATTTATTTTTCATCTTTCAATGAAATAACAAAAATGCACGCAAAACAAGAATAGTTTAATAATCAAACCATTTGAGACTTTAATATTGGCTGTGCCTCTCCCTGTGCTCTCTTCTACAAAGGGTCACCCCCTAAATGGATATTCTTTCGCGGTATGGCTTAAACGGAGATTCTTTGTTAGACTAAACACTTGGCTTTGAAATGGTTTTTACAGAATCTCTAAAATTAATTAAATAATTTCAAAGTAATTAATTATTTGTGAAAGTGTTTAACAGAGTTGACATAACAGAGAAGATTACTATAAGCATGCTTAATTATCTCAATCCATATGAAAGAATTTGTGTTCATGTTTTGATTTTGATGACAACTTCAGGTTCTAAGTCTGACATTGAATTGATATTAACTAATGATAAAAATGGTTATAGATTTGATTATACGAAGCCCAGGGCTAAAAGTAAATAATGTTTTTTAGTTTGTCTTCATTTCGTGCAATAATTTCAGATAACTCTAATCATAGAGTTTTAGTAGTTATGTAAATGACTTCAGTTTTCAGACAACAATATCCCATTCCATAAGATTGTGGTCAGGACTGGAATAAGACTGGAATAAGACTCAATGAAATGAAAACTATCGCCAAAAATATATTTGAAATGCGATTCAAAACTTTTACCTCCATTTGTGGTTCGCTTTATATCATTGAATGAATTCTTTTATAGTGTAGTATAACATAAGGTTTGAATGTCATTAATGATATTAAATTCAGATATTGGCGATGCAAGAGAGGCGGGGACGGAATGGGGTGCGCCAACACTAACAACACTATAGTCGGATGCAGAGTCTGCAGAACCAAGTTTATTAATAGCCACGTGTCTCACGTTATGTACAGATTCTTAATAATCAATACTTTTCTTGCTTTTCAACCTTTCATTAATTCGTTGTATTTTTCCAAAACAAGACAAAGAAGTGAAGAGATGTCCTGTTTTTTATTCACTTCTTTCAGATGTGACTGACAGCCGTTGATAACAGTGTCGGATCCAATAGACACAAGAGTCGGTGGCCCACCAACCAGTGGTGGCACTGGTGGCCAGGATATGAATGCTGAGAACATTCATACAAAATAACTGAATCGCGGGTCAAGTCTATAGAAAGGGTCAGATATAAGTCTCAAACAACTGTTTTTTGGAGGAATACTCTTTTGTACGACAATTGGTTTCAATTTTTCTATTCAAAGATAGATGTTTAGGACCGTTGATAATCCCGTTTTAAACTTTTCAGATTAAATTCAGTCCAGCCTTTCATTTGGGATATTTTTCTTCTCTTTTTACAATCGATTTTTCCAAATAATGGTAAATAAGTTTTATGGATGAAATCACTTCAAAATATCATAGAATTAATTGAAACTTTGAATTTGATTTATCGGTACATTAATCCGATTTTTGCGCTTTGTTCAGGTGTTTTGCTCACAGTATTTTCCGATATCAATTGAGCTAGCCAATAAATTTTGTAAATATTTTGAAAGCAACCTCTTAAGTGAACTCCAAATCTTTAGATCATATTATTTACTCAATAACTTCAATATTACTTATTTTTAATTAAATAACTGAATGTAATTATAATTACTTATATAATGAAAACACGAAAATAATGTTTAATAAACAGATTAAACATTAAGAATGAAATAATCTAGTTAATTCAGCAAATCGTACTTTCAATAAGAATTTGAAAATAATAAGATATACAAACTTCGAGTGAATTACTTAAATATTTATAGACATTATTTACAACAAAAAAAACCAATAAAATAGTTTCAAAGATGAGATAAACTAAATTTTATAGCTTTTAATTCAATTAAAGTTGATTTTGATAGAGGTTTGTGGCAATGGTTTACATCGAAATTATCGCAACAAATAACCAGATTTTCTAACAATTTTCGAACAAAAGGTTATTTTTATCACAATTTGATTGAAGCTTATTATTGTGGTCTTGTATTTCATTCATTTTTCATTTTTTCTACTTTTGAATCCTTTTTTTCTTTTATTATATTCTATGAAAGGGATATATGGTTACAGGGAATGGACAGTTGACGTGTAGGTGGTTTTGAGGTGGTTTCCTATATATTGTAATTCCTGATCAACAAAACAGTTTTCAATCAAATGCCTACAGTTAGACGTCGACGGGTTGAAGGGTTGGCGCATTCTTTGAGTAAAGATCTGGTGTTTGTGGAGACAGCGATGCCTTTATGTACTTTGAAGACCACAATAACATATGTCAACTCTGTATCACAATTTCAGTTATGTTTTCATATCTGACCCAAATATGTTATTTTTTGTGGTTGACCGATAACTTGTCTAAATTGGCCATATGGCTGTCCAATTCACTACCTCTCCTATACTAGACGACCAGCATAAACAATAATGCGGTCCACCAGCCCTTCCAAACCTATACAAACCTGAATTATCACAAAAAACTTGTTGAATGCTTTTTTACAATTGACTGAATAGAGTTATATTTGACATATATTTAAAGCCATTACTTCTCTCTCGCAGACAAACAAACAATTTTTCAAAGTCTGAAACCTTCGATATTTATATTATTAGACATTTCTATACCTTTAACTCTAAAACTGTTCCTAAATTGTGTTTTATTAGTAATCAACAAAATTAAGGCTACATTTGAAATGCAATAACTGTTCTCTATTAACACAATATTTCAAAACCAATATAGGCTTTGATTTGAGATTATGTGAAAACAATTGGTTTGATTTGAAACTTGTTGTTCGTGAAAATCATTAATATTGATGTAGTGGAGGCCTAATAAGACAATTGATCGCAAAATTAGTCTCACCATTGAAAATGTTTATCCGCTCTATTGATTCTGTTATCTATTATGGTATATATTATTATGCGATTTACTTGGCTCTCGAATAACAAACACCCTGTTATTAGACGTTTCCTAATAGACATCCGTATTTTCACTCTCTTTACTTCATTTGCAAGCTTTGAGTTAATAATAGCTTTCAAATGAAAATTAAAAGAAAGTCCGTTTGAGACTGTTTTCAATGTAATAACCCGTATATCCATTGATTAGAATAACGCTTTTTACCCGTTGTATAACATGTTGTGAATTATTTTTCAGTTTTTTTGATGATTTAAAAAATAAATAATGAGTGAGAAAGTTGTGGAGACTCGCATTTGAAGGCAAAAGTGCCCAACAGTTGGTCCTCTTATTGAATAACTGTCGCGAAGAAAGAGAGAAAGCAGTGAGTCTTACAATACATTTACCGCTATGTCTAAAGTGCTATCCGTTTCCCGTGAGTCTGAGTCGGGGTTTCTTTTTTATATAACGGCACAGACTTTACACTCATATATTCATCCTTTCGAGCGAATCGCAAACATTGTTGTCTATGAGTTTTCCTGTCTATCATTTATGTTGAATACGGTTGCCGTCCCTGACCCCACCATTAAACGATATGCTAAGTTTGGTCAATCTTTTAAAAGTGAAAGTCTAGAGGCCATCAGGACATCCCTTACGTAAATAAAATGTGAGTCATAACGCGTGCACTCATTTAAATACAAACGCCTTATCCTTCGATTCAGTTTTTTATTCATTTGATGCCAATTCTCGTCGAAAGCCTACGACTCGGCACAGATTGCAAAATCTTTACAATATAGAGGACGTAATCGATGATTGGGACAGTACTGACCCACTATGGCTCAGACATATCCTCTCTTTAGAAGGAATACCTGATTATGCAAATCTATTATACATGTATTTGTCTCATATGTGACTTCAATTTTTCAGATAATTGAAGGCATGTGCGAGTCCTGACTTACTTCACTATAATATTGAGCTCTGAATGGAATGATCAAAATTACCTAGTTCTATTTTGTTGATTTTACTATACTATTATTCTAGCTATTCTAAGTGTTGAGAAATTTTTCGAAATCAATCACTTTTAATGATTTTACACTAAAAATAGGTGTTTTTAAATATTTTACACTTTTATACGAAAATCATTGAAAAGTGGTTTTTCTGTGCAGTAAATCAAAAGAGTTTATCAAAAGAGAAAGTGAAGCGACTTATCGATGACTTCGATATAATTATTTGTGAGTATATAAGAGTGAAATATATTGGAGAGTATCGGCAAATATGAAATTTGCAGGTATACCGGTTTTAAGGCAAAAAATCGACATCCGGTAAGAATATGTGTATAGAATTACTGATCAGAACAGGTATTCCTTATAATTGCCGGGGGCTTATAGATATGTAATAACTTATAACATGAAATATCGTCGATTCAGAACATTATTTAATAATAATTCAGAAATATTTCCAAAGATTGCTCATTAAATTGCAGCACAAAAAAGAATAATAATAATAATGGATCGCAACTAAACATTTATATTCTGTTTAAATAATCTCTGATTCGGACGCAAGACATTAAAACCCATTATAATTAAAGATTTGTGTCACGTGCTCTCAAATAAAGACAACTTTTGCTGCCATTAGAAGATTGTCTTAAAAGCAAGAGAAGAGTCAGACGTATGAATAATTGAAGATTTGATGAGAAAATGCCGACAATATTATAATATTATAATAACGTGATATTGCGGCGACACTCCGGTAACGCATCGGAGGATTGCATGAGTTTCTCTAAATTGCTTCAAAACACAATCTATTAATTGTTTTGTTGAGCTCTAGTAGTGGCCAATGTGTGGGAGGATTTGCTTCGTGAGCACCGAATCGCTTTCGGATTAGACCCTAAGACCACTTCCGTTGAATTTACGCATTTCGTGATAAACATTAGCGCTTTTATTGAATATTTTTCTTGGCTTTCATTGAGAAAAATTCTTGTTTTACGTTCGAAGACTTATCTCGACTTTGGAATGAATTTTTGTTTTTATTCCTCAATAAGAGGAGTACTTCAACTCTCGATGAGATCCTCCAAAAAATAATTACATTAAAAATATTTTGAGTCAATTTTGAGGAGAAAATTATAATACGTTTGAAATAAATTTATCGAAAAAATATATGAATCAAAAGCTGAATGAAAAGTAATTATGAATTCACTATCGATTCGATATTAAGTCAATTTCAAAGTCAATGCTTTCCAATTGATTGCAACGAAGAAACTGTAAAATACATTACATTATACGCCAATTGCACTGCTTTTACAAAGAATAGCCCCGAGCTATGAAAGTGAGACAAAGTTGGACTGGAATGGTATGCGCGTGCAGTCGATGCTGTCGATGCAGCACAGGTGAGATGCTTCAGGTGCTATCCAACAGCTATGAGACGGCTATCATATCGACCATAGAAACAGGTACTGAAGCGCATACTTTTACTATACTCGATGTCGTTTATTAACTTTCAAATGCATTCATTTAGCCGTCCATTCACTCGATTAGAGTAGACTTTTTGGGAGATACAAAATTAAGCGAAAAGTAGTAATTAACACAAAACGCATCACTCCATACGAATTCCTTTCAAACCTACTTTTTTATTAAACAACAAAATTATGTTAAGAAAACTATTTTCTTTCCTTTTTGTTTCTCTAACGATATATTATATTCTCTTCGCCGCCCTTTATATGCCTCTGAAGTTCAAAGTTGTAAATAAAGAGCGACTTATCATTTAAAAGCATATTATTGTGTGTATAGTGTTTCACAACAAAATACAATCAACTAATCAATTGTTAATCTTTTTCTTCCATCTATTCAAAGAATAAATCGCTTTTTAGATCAAAAATCAAAATATTATTCTAAGACCCTATTCCACAGCTATTTGAGGGCTCAGGCATCGGAGCACTGGTCAACCGCAATCAATTCACCCAAAACTGGCGTCTTTTGGGTTTCTCTATAACTGTAAGGCACTTGTAATAACTAATTATACATTAGTTTAAATTTACTCGTTTATCATCTTTTCGCCAAAAACTATTATTATCAGAAAACGAGGAAACACACAAAAAGGTCATTTTGAATGCTTCAAACAAACAATAAAAAAGTGGCTTAAAATGTGGCTCAAAATTATTCTTAAATGGATTCAAATAAATCTTTGACTTCGGTTTCAAAAAAAAGCATTAACTAAACAAATAATTGGGGGAAAAGTGATGCAAAAAAGCGAGCATGTTCAATTGTAGACAATGTCTGATATTTTATGTGAAAATATTGGTTTTCTGGTCACAACTTTCATTAGAAAATCCTCATAAATATGGTTACTATCAGTTGAGACGAATAATTAAAAACTGAATTCCAATTAATTTAATGACTCGAACGACAAATTGGAATCAATAGAAGTCGTCCACAGGTTTTGCCATAAAAAGACATTTTTGAGATTCAAATGATTCAATTCTTTTCTTTTTAGTGATCGTAAATTATCGGAGAAATTAGTTTGAGATGTAATTTACGAGAAATAGAATTAATATTTTCTTGATTATTGTCTCAATTATTTATCGTCAGTTTTGTTATATAATCAAAATTTTTAATTAAATCGAAACACTCTGAGAGGAGAAGCAAACAAATAAAATTATTCGGGTTTATAACCGGATAGACTCTATAGAGGATAGAATACTCATATAATTATTTATGAAAAATAACTGAGTTTAGAGTTTAGAACATTATTAGAGGAAAGGGTATTGGAATTGGATTCACTTAAAGAAATGATTGGAATTTCCTTTACTTTGAATCAATGGAGAGATATATCAAAACATATTTAGTGATAATCTGTTTCAAAGGCTAAACATATCTCAGCTTTTATTCTGTTTTATTGACTGTTGGCGAAAACGTGACCGATTCGCGTGCCATCAGAGGAGGGCCGGTATAGTGAGTCACGAATATAATAAAAACATCTCTTTAATTGTCTATAAGGCAAACATTACTACTAAAGGGTATACTTCTCTGTACTTCTCTATACTTCCTCTACGAAACTGATTTGGAATCAGAAAACAATTTAACTGTTTTTGAAGCAAAAATAAGTGATTGTGGGACCACCTAATGTGGTGTTGAGTGTTATTTTTTATTCAATCACAATAAAGGCATTACTTTTTGTTGTTTCAGCTCTCAGTGGTTCCAAATATATTGCCTGAAATCGGCTGCAAATAGTCTGTCACTCAAAAGCATTCCTTTCCCTCTAAAAGGTTTTAAATGTTTTTATTACTCAAATTAAAGACATCTTATTCTTCATGTATTTAATAATATTTAATTTTCTATTAAATCTAAGTTTTGTTCATATTTTAAAATTTAAATCATTTGGATTTTGAATTTTCAAACAAATTAATGCCTCATATAGTGACCACTCATTTGAATGAAACAGTTTTGTCATTAATGACATCAAATGATGTCTAATAAGTTAGTAATAACTTTAATCGCCTCTAATTTCATGATATAAATGCATCGATTAATTGATGGTTTGAGGGGTCACTCAATTCAGACTTTTCTACTCAAAAGCTTTTTGTTTCGATTGACAAAAAACACATTCAATTCATCTTTTGGTATATAATCGTATAATAATTTTTTTAATCAATCAATTTTAATCTCATATATTATATTTGAGAACAAATTTATTCGAATTAATAAATTATATAAAAGAAAATATTAGCGAAAGTACACAACTTTGATGAATGTACGGCTAATAACTCAAATGTGAATGTTCTTGGCTTCTCATATGAGGAAAATTCTTCAAAATATCAATAATGTGTTCATAAAGTTTAATATTTACTTTTCATTCAAACATAAAATCATTATTATTTTGATCGATAAGAAAAAACCAAATCATTTCTCATTTGTCTTTGAAATCAAATATTTTTCATTTATTAACTTTAATTAATGGATCAAAATTCGGAACGTTTTTGTCTTAACTCCAATGTCTTTGATTGCAAATTAAGTCATTTATTCATTTATTTCAATCAAAGCAAATGGTTTTGAAATCACGTAAAAAGAAAGTAAGACTTCACTGACACTAAAAACATTACAAAAGATACTTTTTTGTGTTTCATCTTAATTTTTGCGTTTAAAAGTGTCTGAGAGACGGAATAAATTTGTTGTCCGTCCCGTTCTTTAGTCCTGAGTTACATAAATAGCAATTGTTTTTTGAGGGCGTTTTGATAGAAAACATTATATGAGAGACACTCAGACTTAAGAAAATGAAGAAAATTTGTTGTAAGGGAGAAATGAACTGATATGTGATGAGTAGGCGTTTGGCTGGTTTTGTCGGAACAGGAAAATAATAATGGTTTGGATGGTTTGCAAAACGATCAGATTAGTTGTTTCAATTGGAACCTATAATTTTGTAAGACTGATGTTCTAAAAGAGCATTACATGTCTGTGCCTCACATACCGGTACTAACATTCACTCTGTAGTGAAGAGATGCCTGTTTCAGGACGTCGTCCAATATATTCAAACCATTAGACGAGTCAAACATATTGTTGTGTTTTATCGAAACATAATTTACATAATTTCTAATTGAATTTCTTTTGCATTACTTAATGGAAATTCAGAGAATAAAAGATAAAAATAACAATAAATTCAATTAAGACTTTATTGAGTTCATTGATTTTTTAGGTGAAAACTCATTTATAAAGATTTGCAAAAAATGTTCTTTTGATCTCAGATTAGATAATATATGGAATTATTGTAATAATAAACACAACAAAAGATTTTTAATTCGAAATTTGAGAAAAAGAATTAAAAATAGTTCAAAGGATTATATAATAAATAAGAACAACAATTGTTTGCAAATCACTATTAATTAAATTGTTCTCAAATTTATTATCAAATATTGTTTTATTAATTTATATCAGTTTTAACTTTGGCTTCAATTCATTCAAACAAATACAGGTCTCAACGATCAGCCTATATCTCAGACATGATATTCTATTTTATACCAGACTTGAGCAAGCTCAAACAGGGCCACCTCACATACATTTTTTAAACCCCTCCACATGGAAACACCTCCTCTTAGTTTGAATTCAATGATTTTCTTTCTTAAGTTAGAGAAGACCCTGAATTTTGATAGTTCTTTGAGAATATCCTGTTATCGATGTTTGTGAAAATTTCCTCGATTTCCCCCCAAATAAAAATACTTAACAAATGAGTGATTTGATAGATCTCGGTTCTCACCATGAAAGATTTAGTTTACATTAAAATGATTAATTAATTAATTTCGAGTAAAACCTACCTAATCTATCTAGGCTATTTTCTAAACATTTACATATCTAGAAATTAATTCGAGTTTCTTATTGTTTGTTTAATTTTGATGAATTGAAATTTAAAATTCAAGTTCTTTACTACTCGTGAATATCTATTAGCTATAAAAGTGTTTTCAAATTTTGTTTCAAATATTTAATTGAATTAAAAAACTATAGAAAGTCACGATTTCAGTGAATTTCGTGAAAATATTAGTATAATTATCGAATAGTTTTTATAACTTCATTGAAAGCTATGAATAAAAGTAGATAACTATTTGAAAACATTTGTAAGATTTCATTAATAAAAAGAAGAATTAACTCTATTTTGATTCACAACCGAATAATACGATAAAAGCTTTTCCACAACTCATGAATATTGAGACCAAAGCAAGAATTTGAAAGAAGAAAAACAGTGAAAAACATTTAATATTTTGTCAAAACAAATGTTAACTATCAGTGAAAGCTTTCAATTTATTGCTAACCATTTGATTCTCAATATTTTTATTCATTTCAAATGCTATAAAATATATTAATAATATTTATTTTTACCCCAATATTAATGACGTTAAGGCGATGTCCGCATCAATAATCAGCGGTCGCTTTGATTCATAAGTCATCGAAACTGAAATATAATTACAGTTATTATTATTACCATTACTTTACATTACTTACAAAATCTTTTCATCGAAACACGTGTTTTAACAAAAAAGATGAACAAAAACTTCTAATTTATAAGAACCGTCTCATATCTGAACTGAATTCTCAGTTGATTATTGTTTTTCGTTTATTTCGATAAATAGTTTTTAATTTAAATATTTATTCGATTTAATATTTAAATCATTTTTTTCTATTTTTCTATTTATAGTTTTGTTTTTAATAATATTGAATTGAACTGAAAATTAGAAGAAAAGTTAATTATGATTCGCAGAACTGAAAATAGTTTTAATTTATTGGATATTAAACTCATTTTATCCAAATTATAGACACTATTATTAGCCGGTAATCAGATATAAGACTTATCTCAATCCTAAGATACAATTTCTAACACAAAGAATATATCAATTTTAGCAAATTATTTGAAATTATATAATACTTGAAATGTTTATCACATTTCGATTCAAATGTTACAAATTTTCTGCTCAAAACAACGAATATAATTTAAAATGTTTTTAATGATTATTTGAACCAAATTTATATTTTTGAAACATATATCAAAATTTATTCCAATGAGAAATAGGAAAACCATTTGATTTTAATTGACTTTTTCGGTTGAAAACCAGGAATTAGTGGCTTTTCTTTATCTAATATTTTTACTCTTTAATAAATAAGACAATAATTGAGATTATTATAAGCAAGCAAACAAATTTTTGCATCTTAAACTTCCTCTAAAATATTTATTTCAAAAATCAATCTTAGAAAAAGGATTGCGATTATTGTTTGTGAAAAAAATGAGCAAATATTATGACATTTTGTAACTGAAACTTAAGAATTTGTGGCAAAATATTTTCAACTTCTCTTCGTATTGAAAGTGTAACCAACAGTTTGGTTTCAAATCTGTTTATGACTTATGTGTCCGGTTCTCCAATGAATTTCTAAGAAACTTTATGGTAGTGACCATAGTTTTTGTCCGATATACTAAATATATACATATTGTACTTGTTCAAATTGTCTGATACACATGTTTTTCCTATTTTTATTAACAATAACTTATTGCTAACGAATTGTTGTTTCAATAAAACAATTTAATTGATTGCTTTAAACGAGTGAAACACAAATAAAATAATATTGGCTTTCATTTTGCAATTGAAGTCAAACCAAATTTAATTAATTGGTTTTAATTTCATTTAATTCAATTGAATCATTAGCTCCGAGAATATTATATCAATTAAATGTTGTTCTCAATTGAAATAATCAGTGGTTTTCTCATTAGAGCAAAGGCTGAGCAAAGGCTGAGCAAAGGCTGAGCAAAGGCTGAGCAATGACTGAGAAAATGATATCTGATTTGAATTCTTAATTTTCATGACTTCAAAACATATGATTATTTGATTCGAAAGATTCAGCTTTTGTTACAATAAATTATATAATTTGTAAAACGAAAAAATACTTTTTAAGCATTTAATTAGTGTTGAGGTAATTGTATTATTAGATGGTTTTTGTGTGCGAACTCATCTCATACTGATTGGAGTATAGGCTTTCCAATTATACCTTTCTTACGGATGTAAGACTTGCGTAGTTTATACTAAGCTTTGTTTTGATTATAATTAGGTTTGCGTTAGTTGGGAAGGACTGGCATTTGTATTACATTGTATTGAATTTACATCACAATACACGCAATAAGAGTCCATTAAATTGAAGTTTTCAAAGTTATTGCCGAACGTCGTTATCGATGAAGAGCTTAGACTGTAGTCAACTATATCTTCAAACAAAATGTATTTTTTGTTCGTTTAATAATAATCAATGGTTTGATCACAAAATTGTTCACTCGTTTGAAATCTGTGAACATATAAATTAGTTTTAATTGTATTCTCGGCTAAACGGAGTTAATTCACGTTATGAGCCGCTGATTGTCTGGTGTTTGATATTGTGATCATTGGATACTTTGTTTAATATGATAATAGAGTAACGCATTGTTCTGAACCACCATTAGTTGTATTGTCTTATATAACGAATGACACTATCAATCATCTGAAGATAAATTATTTGATAAATGAGTTCTAAGACAAGATTCCAAGTATTGCTGTCATTAAAAGGATAGAAACATTTGAGAATATAGTGAAAGGCCTCGGCGTTAATCAAGTTGGAGGAGAGATAGAGAGGCACTTATTGTGTCTAAAAGTTTATAACCAAAGCTTTTCAAACCATTTCTAAGCATAAGATTCTAAAGTTTGAGTTTAGGCTAAAGATGGCTATCATTTGGAAGAATCTGTGTGTCATTTACTCATTTACGACGCGAACACTTTGACAAAAGTGTCAAAGAATAAGAGGGAATGGGAGAGAATGGGAGAGGGATAAGAGGGAAAAGAGCTCAAAATCGTATTCTCCGTTGACTAACGTTATAGCGTTTGGCAAACAGTGATGAAGCACTGCATATATTGCTATACATTGCCATACATTGCATACATTGCCTGATCCTCATAACCTCTGAAACAGTTCTTTTATATTCATTCTGTTCGTACACCAAAGTATTCCCTGAGGGGCTATCAGAGGTCCGGAGTGACCATCAATGCGAACCAACTTCACTAGCGATTGATATCCCACTGTGAGAAAGGGAATAAACATTCGGCACAACAGTAGACCATTCCGTTCGAAATGATGGCTAAATACAGCAAATATATCGCCAACCGATCCGTTCCTAATTGTGTCCAATGCGAGGGCGGAGAGTGTCAGTGAGTGTCACCTTAATTGAGCTCAAGTGACGAACAAGTGCTCTTTAGAGGCCAACACCACCACATCAGCCAATACTAGCCATAGATGCCAAGGTCACTAATTAGCCATCAAAAATCGATTCCATTTCCTGTCATTTCAACTCTTTCTCATCATTTCTTTAATTAATGGCTCTAAACATCTGAGAAATAGGTTTTTAACCGCAGTATATATTTATATTCAATTGTAAGACATCTTAAATGACATCTTAAATGACATCTTATATACGAAAAGTCACTTTTGTGTGAAATGTTTGTCAATTTGTTGGAAAATTACTCAAATATCAGATAACTTGGAATTTTTGTTTTAAAATAATTGAAAGATTAGTTTCCAAGACTTTGAGCTAAAAATTAATTAGAAATGAGAGGAATAATGAATTTAAATACAAAATATGTTTGTATTCATTGTTTAATAACTCGACTGATTAGAAGTTTAAAAGTGAATAGAAGTCACCACTCAGTCACCCCTATGATAAAGACCATGGATCAGGTCCTGAGTCTTTTCATTGAGAAAATTCTTGTGCTCACAATACGAATACTGCACTGACTCTCCAATGCATTTGTATGACCACAAAGAGGAGCACTGGTTAGGCTTTGGCGTGAGTGCCACCAATCAGAAGAGTGGGGAGAGCGGGCAAATCCAACCCAATCCAACCTCTTGTTTGCGTCCCCACAGATGCATCGCTCAGCGAGGAATATGTGGCAATGCATTGCACCGACATAGCTCAGACCTTAGAGAGAAAGCACAGGCATAACAGCCTTGACTTCTACTGAATTTTCTTACTTTCATTGAGAAAACATTGCGATCGATGCAGTCGTTTGATGACAAGTTGTGAACAAAACTTTGTCTAATTTTTAACTTCGATCTAAGCCTCAGAGGTATAGACGTTGTGAACGTTGTGTACTTAACCGCGAAGTCTCTCATATTCTGTGTTTGTTTAGTGCACGATATGGACACTAATATATCTTTAATGCATAACTGCTTTAATAACTTTAATGACAACCATAGCCTCACTTCGAGTTACGAAGACTTCAATTCAAATTCTCCGACTTCTGAAGAAGCGGACCAAATAGTGCCCGACTGCTCCCCCATCGCCTCCTCTTACGAGAATATTGGCGTTTCTGCTCTTTTTCCCAACAATTCAAATCTTTGGTCCAATAATACCGAAAACGAATTACTGGTAAAGTGTTTTTTGATTTATTTTTAAATTCCTATAAAACTTAAATTACTATAAATAGAAATAATTTCTTTAAGATAACTGAAATTAGACTCAAATAAAAGTTATTGAAAAGTTTGAGATTTATTTTAAAATAAGAAAAGCGATGAATCGGTGGTTCAAACTGTCATCAAATGAAATATTTTTAAAACAACAAACTTTGAGATCCATAGCATTGAAAGAATGTAGTGATTGGCAAAAGTCTCAACACTCGAGCGCTCATATCTTATCGCTTCCGTCCCAACATTTGTCAACTCGATTGCTAAGACCTCTTTCTTGTACCATTCAAGTTCGAAAAACTTGCTAAATTTTTTAATACCTGGTTTCCTAGTCAATAGTCTTCAATTGCTCGCAATATATATACCATTCTTAGCGCTTATCAGTTGGGCTCTGAATTTACTTTTGATTTTAACAAATGCTTTCTCAAAACAAAATTATTGCTTTCGTTCAAACTTCAAGTTGAGAGAGAGAGAGAGAGAGAGAGAGAGAGAGAGAGAGAGAGAGAGAGAGAGAGAGTCTGTTGTGATGATAACTGCAAACGTAATATAACAATAGATTGTAAGCATAAGTCTAATGTATAGTAAAGCAATACTAAAGCAATATATTGAAAGGGAAAGAGAAGAGGAACTAAGAGTCAGGAAAGAGATTGAAAGGAACGGAAAGAAGAGGTGATAGTATAAGAGGAGAACCTAACCATTGAGGACCGAAAATCGGGTTGTGTTGGGTCGCAATACTCATATAATGTGTTGTAAAAGAGCACAGATTGCGTTATTACTCGGCCTCACATTTTTTATGAGAGAAAGAGAGAAACTTTTCAAAGCTATCATTGCTTTAATTCAATGCTTTATTGACATTAAGATAATTCAAAGTATTTCTAAAAATGATTTCTTCGATAAATTGAGAAATTTTGTCAACAATTCAAACATTCTTTTAATGGAGAAATTGAAGTGAATTTTTGGCTCTTATTTCTCTTAAACCCGAAACAGAAAATAGAGATAATGTCTGTTCAAAGGAATACCATTTTAGGCATAAGACTATCAAAAATGCTGTTCTTTGAATGTAAAGCAATTAGTTTTTACTCACAAATACTCATAACTTATTTATTGGCTGAAGTCGTGATTCTTTAATATTCGTGAATATATTGTAAGCCATAAGCGAGTGATTGGTAAACAAACCGCAGGACTAATGATGTTTTATGTTTGACTGTGAGGCCTATCTTCTAGTCTAGTGCTGAAAATATGAATGTGTGTCCGATCTGTCATAAATGTTAGAGTTGTAATCAACATAAGATGATAGTATACCCCCTACGCGAGCGCATCCATGTGGACAGGTATGCATTGGAAATGGCACTCTGATAACCTGCTGAGTTTTTTAAATCAAAACCCACCAAATAGTAAATACGTTATGTTTTGTAATTACACCTCTCGACCAAAGACATTGAGTAATATCATCACAGCTCTCTCTCTCTCTCTCTCTCTCTCTCTCATCATCATCTCATCTTGGTATATCTTCTTGAATTGGTGATGTTTGAGGGCACACACAGACAAATACATGCAATCAATCGATTGACAAGGCTGTGCTGATCTCCCTGGGCAAAATAAATTCGTATCACAATTAATAACTGCGGGATATCTCTGCTAATTATGATATACCATATAATTCCATATAATTCTGGTCACAAAAATTGAGAAAAACTCGAATTGAATTACTCTCCGATCTGAACGACTCGTCATAAATAAGAATCGCATTTGTTTTTTATAAACATCAATGACTTAGAAGTTGTTTAATCATTGGTTGGGATGTAGTGACAGATATTTAATATATCGGATGAAAAAAACATTTTTAATTTTGTTTCTCTGAATCGATTAAATAATATTCGAAAAGAAAAGAGACTCCAAAGCGATGTTTATTGAAAATAGTTTAGACTTAGGCTACTGTTAAGAGCTCTGAATTTGATTTATGAATTTAATTGTGAGCGTAGGACGAAATTATACTCTTGTTAAGTGTTTGTATATTGTCTCTGCAAAAGACTGACATTGTTTGCCTTATCTCTTATTATGCATTCATTGCTTATTCTCTATTATTATTCATTATTAACTGAAAGCCACTAAAACATTGATAATAATCAGTGAACATAATTAATAAAACTAATGAACATAATTGGCATTTGAAGAAAGCAAACAATAATTAAATTTTGTCTCTTTCTTAACTGACATTATAAGATAATTGTCCAGGTAGACAGATAGGACACTGAGTGGAAAAGCAAAAGTTTCATTGCTCGATGCAATTTCAAAAAGAAAATAAATGATATTTTCAATTAGATATGAGAAGAGATATATTTGGCTTAAAAATGATTATTTGTTAGTAATTTGTGAGCCGTAGTGGTTGTGGTGGTTGTGATGGCATTAATATTAGTTTCATTTGGTCTCCAATGATCTCGTGCTGAGGGAATACATTAAAATAGTTTTCAATCAATCATGAATCAAACTTTTTTCACTTTTCACTAAAACCGAGCTCATGGTCAGGTTAGGTCAGGTTAGACTCCAGACTGAGTGCCTACTGACTGTTGAGCACATGATATGGCTGTTGACCCAAAGAATTTAATTATAGTTTTGGTATTTTAGGAAAAGAGTAGTCTATTGCGAAAGTGGTCCGAAACCACTATCGAAGTGAATGATATAAAGGCTTTGGATAACGACTCGGATCTGCAGCGGAACAGCCAAGCGATGCATCATTTATCTCATTTATCATCCATTCCTACAAACGATTCCAATTTAAAGCATAGAATTTTGAGAAGTGCTCAACACTCAGAGGTAACTAAACGTTTGCCAACGATTTTACCATTTTTTACATCGAATCCTTTGCCTCACTCTTACAGTCGGATGAGTTCTTTGATTCACAAATCAATAATCAAATGATTTACAACTCATCACAACTTCAACCACAGCAACAGCTAATCTCACATTCACTCAGACCTCATCCACACCCGTATCACAACAATGGTTTAGTAGGACATCCCCAGCAGCAGTACAATATGAACGGTATGATAGCTCAGGACAAGATGTGGGAAGACATCACTGCCAGCATTTGCGATGATTTCGTTTCGATCAAAACAGAACCGACTCATCAACAGAACAGATACCAAACCAATAACAGTATTGAATCAAACAATGGCTTACAGTCGGCTCAACAGCCAATACACCACTCGTTCGTCAGACACGCGCCTACCATACAGTCCTCTTCTCAGTCAATATACGGCAATATTATGAACACTTCCTTCAATAACAATGTTATTTCAACCAACATATCATCGAATATGGCGTCTGTCCATCACTCTAATCGGGTTCTCCTCTATTTGCCGCCCACACCACCAAATTCAGAGCCCGGCTCACCATCGACTCAACAGCAGCAACAAAGACAGCAACAGCAGCAACATTCCCACCCCCATCCACACCATCCTCCAGCTTCTCATCAACAGCCCAGAAGAACGCCTCCTCCGCCGTACACCATTTGCGACAGTGGGCCCACAGGGGGTCTTCACCACCAAATGACTTCAATGACACAACCGATGCATTTGAGTGAATCCCGACTGTCAGGCTCTCATTCTCAACAGATCTCACACCAGTCGCCACTGTCAACGGCACCAACTGTTCCACAGACACGATATAACCGCCGCAATAATCCTGAGTTAGAAAAAAGAAGGATACACCGATGTGACTATCCAGGTTAGTTGCAATCTCTCCTTATGTGCAATCAATGGATGTGCGTGTTTTGCACTCATTAGTCGCTAGCCTTCCCCTCAATTACTGAGAGGCATAGCATAGCATTGCTTTCACTGATTTCGATGAATTTTCTGACCATTAGATGAAGTCATGCTCTCACCTAATCTTGCTATTAAATGACTCTCTATCTGTTCCCCAGTTCCTGTCCCCTTTTCTCATGTCATTTTGACAGAAAGAAACTGACAGCTGTTGGGACTTGAGTCCTGGTCTATTAGATTTGTCCCCATCTGACTCCCGTATCGAACAAATTACATAACTCTTAATTATATGAGTATTTGTTTAGTGATTGTAATACTATTAACGAGTTATATAAGAGTTATAATTAACAAAAGTGGAGAACTGGGCCTAAGATATAGGTTTATAAAACAGAATCGAAGGAAATTATTATTGGATTCAACGAATCCAAAGCCATCCTTAAGTTAAGGCATTAATTATTGAAATCGTTAGTCAAGTAAATAATTGTTTGGATTCTGTGAACCAATCATTATATTGAAAGCAATTTATTTGAATAAAGTTATACTTATTTCTAATCAAATTTCATTGAATCTGTTCTATAGGTTGTACTAAAGTTTATACGAAGAGCTCCCACCTGAAGGCCCACCAGCGCATACATACAGGTTTGTTGGTCTCAATTGTTTTCAGACACAACTTGTTTTAGAATTGACTTATATTCCACTCTCTTATCGATTGTGAATATACTCAGAGCTCAGGCCTATAGTTAATAAACTGAATTTTAATGTGATTGTTGTGACAACAGGTGAAAAGCCATATAAATGTCATTGGCCAGAATGTCAGTGGCGTTTCGCCCGATCTGATGAACTGACCCGACACTACCGGAAGCACACCGGCGCCAAACCTTTCAAATGCAAAGTTTGTGAACGAAGTTTCGCTCGTTCTGACCATTTGGCTCTTCATATGAAACGACATCTTCCAAAGCAACACAAATAAACCTGTGCTCCAACACATTCCGATGTATAGCTCTTCCCTGTAATGAGTCGTGCCTTATATTCTGTGCACTTACACCAGGTTTGCCTCAAAATATTATCATTGATGAAACTTCTTTGTGATTATATTGAAGTAATTGTTTTGTAAATAAATATAAATAATTAAATGCCTTAACAATAGTAATGCATTTCAATTGTATTTTACATTTAAGTCACTTATTATATAAAATGCAATATATTTTTGATAAACTATTTATGAATTCAATGTTTGTTTAGAATTATATTCGTTTAGAGCTATTAAAGCCTTTTTGACGCAAACCACACAAACACCGGTCCTCTAATTTATGTGACACTCCGTCCACTTATCCTTTATTTAATAATTACATTACATTTGAGTGCCTTTTTGTGAACTCAATTCACAAAACATAAAATTGTATACAATTTTCAAAATAATTATTCATTTATTAATTGTATTTAAACTGATTATAAATAAACAAAAGTCTATTGAAAAGAAGCAAAGCTTCCGATTCTAATTAGTTTTGACTAAACTGAGTAAACACTCGGATCTCAATAATTAGCTGATTATCTGGCAATCAATTGTTGATTATCTTAATTAGTCATTTGTTTGATAATTGTATGCCTGACGTGAGTGAGTCGTGCGCTCCTCTCACACAACATTTCATTCAAAGTTTTCAAAGTTTCAAAATTATTTAATTTCCAGCTATTCTTCTAAGTAAACCACATTAATGTTCGTGCCTTTCAATGAGTAAGTATATGAGAATGAGCATGGTACTCTTTACATTGGGTAGTCTCACATTAGAGACAATTATGTTAAGTGTTAGCGCCAGTAATCATGTGTTCCGTTCGACAAAAGTCTTTTAGCATTGAATTCATTTAACAAAAACTAATTTATTCGCAATTATTTGATTAAAATTGGAAATGAAGACAACTCTCGGCTAATATCGTTTCCAAAGCTAACGGAACAACAATTTAAGGTAATTGCGAACAATACGGGCCTCAGATTAAAACAATTTTTGAAGCCATCAAAAGTGAACATATAATTTACAATATGTTAAACGAGTGTTGAGCTCATACCTGTCCGGCACAGGCTTTTACTGAAAATTACAGCGAGTAAAACGAAAAGTAAGCACAGAATTGTTTTGAAACCACTTTGAAATAGCCGTTCCTTTCGTCCAAAGGCTGACATGAATTCAGACCTCCTTTTATTGCTTTGCATTTATTATTCGAATGTAAATAACGTTTAGTTTTAGAAATATTTTAAAGAAAAATAGTTTGAAATTATAGCCAAAAAGTGATGGCACTCCATATGTCTGTCCGATGGTACAGATTGTAGTTTAACTGAGATTGAGTTCTTTTCGCCTCTAAATAATACCTGTCGCACGTCCTGTCCCTCACTCTTCTCTTCTTTTTTTAAGTCAGTGTTAGATATCTAGTCTTGGGATCAGATCTGTGCATATATTGGTTACAAATATAATTTGAAAACTTATCGACGAGAGAAACACTATTAGCGTATTATTGGCTAATTGGCCAAAACGAGACATTTAGAGCCGAGCGCCACAACACTGGCTATAAATTGCTATTTTATGGCTTTTCCATAACCTCTGGCTATTTCCAGAGTAATAGTGTTGAGCACCACTTCTTATATCCAGAACTCTATGACTGTTTTCTCGTCTTTTATGTGTTTAAACGGACTTTTGGTCGTAAAATAAGTGGTCATAAAAGAGCACAAACTAATTGAGCCCAACGTCTGGCACTGGAATGCAGTCCACGCGTTGATTGTCTTATTGATTGTCAGCCAATATTTTCAATTAATAATTCACTCAAATTATTATTTTTGTCCAATATATTCAAAATTCTGATTTGAATTCACAAAATCAATGAAATTATTGCAAATTTCCTTCATTTCGTTGTTTTAATCATACGATTAAGAAATGAGAACAAAATAATTATATTTAAATCGATTTAATAAAACATATTTATGTTATGTTATCTTTAAAAAAATCTTTCATTCATTTTATCAAAGCCTCGATTCAATACATTAAACACTTTTCAGATGATTTTAATAATTTTTTTTATCGTTAACCAAAGTTTTCTGATTCGTTGTAATAATAATATACTTTAATTATTATCATTTACTCCGATATCACTTGAATTACATTTAATATTGAATTTAGTAACCGTCAGAGACTTATAATTTGTGATATTTAACTTACATAGTTTATAAATTAAGTTTCATATAGAACCTTTATGTTCCGGTAGGGTTGCTGTCTGAAAATTTTCACAAATACTATAAGTGATGTTCATCATTGAGTATGGACAATTAGAATAGAGTATAGACCCGGTCCCACCTCAGCTTTCAATTGTAATTGTATTTGATTGCGGATATAGCTAAGATGTCCTTGGTATAGACGATTCTTGTCTACTGAGTCTAATGAGTATTAGATATGTGATAAACAAATATAAATCAGACAATTATCTCGATTCTAGACTCCAGTGAATTATTACGTGTAATGAATGAATTGAAAAATGAATTAAAAAGACTTTGAAATCAATTTAAAATTTTATGACTTTTGAGTTTTCAAATGTTTGCGAAAATTGGGTTTAAAATTGCAAATAAAATCTGAAATGAATTTGAGATAAAATTATTTATTGAATAATTTGATGCAAAGGTTATCTCCCGAGTCGTGGAATGTGTTTAGTCATAGATTTGATGATAATATGAGACAAACTTTTAGGCAAACAATGCATTACCAGAAAAATCAATTTCAATCCTAAAGTAAAAGCGATTATTCAAAAGATATGAAGACTTTTTCTAATTAGAAAACAATTTATAGCTTTTTCTGTTGATTCAAAAGAGACTCAAACTTTGAATATTTGAGTCAAAGAAATGTCTTAATAACGAACTGAACTCGACTTTCAAGTTTGAAAAACGAGTGCAAAAACAGGCAAAAGACGCGAATCAATAAAAGCCAAGATTTATGTGAAGTCGAAAACTGATTTATATCCAAGATATGAATCAAACTGTTTTTTTGGTCATTCCTTTTTGAGTAATTCAAACTTTGAATTTCAAAGAATATTCTTCTAAAGGAAAGAAATCACTTAACCTTTTCCAATACTCTCCTATTATAGGGTATTTCTGTTATTTGAGCTAAATTTTGGTCCATTCGACAATTGAATGAACAATGAAAATGTTCAATTGTGTGGTCGGGCCTCTCTTACTTAAATGTGCTTGCCAATGTCTCTGGCAATGTATCTGTCCTTAAATATAAAAAAATGATGCGTCCGTCTATTGAGTGAACTCTAAAAACGTCAAATATTATATTCACTCAATTATATAAAAAATTAAGTGATTTTGACAAACATTATTTCAAAATTAGCTAGTTCACTTGTTCTGGCTTATCATCATTTTTGTATATTTCATCAGCAATAATAAGATTTTAGATGTTATGCATTGAGACTTAGATTACCAGATATTGTGATAACGAAAATTCAGACGAAAGGCTTTATTGGAATTTTCATCCGAAAAGGATATGAGTATATTATGAGTGTTTGAGTGTATGAGTGTATGAGTGTATGAGTGTATGAGTGTATGAGCAAGCTTAATTTAATAAAATTGTAGAAAATTGTGTGAATAGATTCGAGGATAAAAGTTATGGTTTTTGATGCCATCTATGTTTGAAAATACTAATCAATACCTGAAGTGCTGTATATTTGTTGTTTAAATCAAAACATTGAAAGAAATGTTTTCCACAAATTGTTTCCGATCTTTGAATCAATTAAAGCAAATAAAATGCTTTCAACTGATTCGAGGCATAAATACAGGAAATATAAATAAGCGAATTGTCACTCAAGAAGTTATAAAAGACGAGGAATCGGATAAAGACTTCTTAAAAATATCTCAACTCTTCGAGAGAGTCAATGATACGATAATTGGCCAAAATTGTGGCCAAAACTTCGCTGTCGTCCATCTGTTTGGCAAACAGTTTCTGATTCATACAAACGATATAATAAGTGTCAGAAACTCAATGCCCGCAAAGGCCGGAGAAGTCATCAAATTGGAGAAGTGTTTACTCGTCGGTAACGATTCCTTTACTTTAATCGGACGACCGATTCTTAGCAGAGATTTGGTCCAAATCGAGGCCACAGTCTTAGAAAAGACAATGACTGAAACCTATTATAATGTGAAGGCTATCCCTCGCAATCACGTCTACCGTCGGTGGCGTTTCCAGAGGTTTCCGTTGACTATGTTTCGGATCAATAGAATCAATATTTGTCATCCACTCAATCAAACTCAAGATATCGTCAATTAGTCACTCATTTCAATTATGAAATCTTTTTCTAAAAATATTCTCAAATATTGCATTGAATTCAAAATAACAATAAATTAGTTTAAATAAAATGAGTTTTCCTTAAATTAATTTAAAATTTATTCTTATTATCGCTTTTGAGTCCAAAAAAGAATTCATTTTTAAAGTAATTCTAATTCAAAACAGCTTTGAAGACAGGATTAAAACCAGTGATGCAATAAGAAGGGGCCAATCGATTGAGGCCCTCCACAGGTTCGAGGGCTTTATATTAGGCCCTCTCCTGAGGCCACATTTGGCCACTAAAGGGTCAGACCTCTTGTATTCCTGATTGAAACTCTCCGTTGTGTTAAGGATTGTGTTGACGACAATACAGTCGACAATATTTTCCACTTTTATATAATTAATTCAATAAATAAGATATTTTGACTTTTCTTTTACATCTTATTTAACTGCAATTTGTCTGATAATTGTCTCCATTCAAAGGATGTGTGGTTTTAGTGGATCAATAATATCAGTCCCAATACAGTCCTAATGTTCCTACTCTTGAAACCTAACACTAAACCTGATGTGAAAAATTCATTAAATGGTATATAGTTGAGAGATGATGTAAGGAGTAAGGAGTAAGCAAGGTGAAACTCCTATACTTTAATTAATGAAATCAACGAAATTAAGAGAAATTTAAATTTTATTAAAATCTTCAAAAACTTTTCTTATAATATAATTGATTTTTAGGTAATTTACATGAAATGAATGTATTATAACTGCAATTCAAATACAGATTACTTCAACTATTGAGGCATAAGATGGATATTAATTGCAAAATGGCATCAAATTTATTATTTTCGATGAAAACTATTGAAATACATGAGACTAAAGGGTACGCACCAGTCGGTCATCAATACAAATAAGACATTAACAGAAGCGGTCGTTACCTGAGGTAACTCTTATCAGATTTCGTTATCAATTGAAACCAATTTTTAAAAAAAATTGCTTTTAATCCTAAAATATAAAACTGAAGAGAGGACTGGTATCTGAAGCAGTGTTGTCTCATATATCAACTCAATTAATGAAAATTAATTTGTTTTAATCAATAAGAAAATCCAATAAATATAATAATTGTTATAAATTGGCGTAAGTTTTGAAATTGAGTTTAGAATTTAGAAAAAAAAGATTTCTATTTATATAACAATAAAACGAATGAATAGAAAAATTGTTAACAATTATACGAATTATAATATAATACATAATTAGAGCCAAATTCTAATTAAACTGCCATTAATTGAATCATTAAAATCAAATCGGATTTAAATACAAATAAACGGCTATTGAGACGAATATATCAATTTCTGGTTATATTGTGTGAAAAAACGAACTCAACTCTTATAGAAATGGTTTTTCTTTAGGACTAAAGTGGAGTCAATTGTTGTAATCGTTTTAATGATTGCAGAATAAAATAGTGATTCAATGATTGACTGACGTATGGACTCATGATTTGAAGAACGAATGAAAACTTTTTGTTAATGAATACCCAAAAAGAATGTAATTTTGTTATAATTGAATTCAAATAAATTGTATCGATTTGTAAAACTATTTGACCGGTCTTTTGATAAAACTATTGATAAATAATTTTTCAAATTTTGGTCACTTTTTCGCCGATCACTTGTGGATTGTTTTTGCGGATCTCTTCGGCGCCGTGTTCTCGATAGTCGAACGTACAGTTGTGTTCATTGGCATAACGATGGCTACTGCAGAAAGTGCCGCCACAACGACATGGAAACCCTTCATAACAAACAATACATTAGTTTATAGAATAATTGGTCTTCAAATTGATTGCTAACAACAAAAATGAATAAATTAATAGTTTAAATGTGGGGTTAATTGTAGGGCAGAATCACTCATTCATTTCGATGGCAATCAAAGTATTGAACGGAAAATAAGGTTAGAAATGAGATTAAATCTAAACTCAAGTATAATAAGCCCAACACTAATACTACTGATTAATAGAGAAAACTGGAAGTAATCGATAAACTATTCAAATGTCTGTTCACAGAAATGGTGTCTCACCGAGAATGCCGACATTCACTTTGCATTTAGTGCATCTGTTTTTCTTCTTCTTCTGCGTCTTCGGGGGATTCGAATCAGTTTGAGGTGTTGTTTGTGACGATCCATTGGTTTCAAGGGTTGGGGTCGTATTCACACCATTTGATTGATTACTAGAATCTTGATTTTCAGAACCCTTTAAAATAATTCAAATAAAAGGATTAAATTATTGTTAAATCATTTGAATGTTATGACAGACATCTTGTGAGGTGTCATCACTTTCAGACACTTCCTCAGAAGATATGCTTTGGTTTTGTTCCTCCGATTCGTCAGTATTCGAGTCAATGGGGTTTTGTGGGGAAACACTGTTCTGTTGGACTTTCACTTGGTTTGGCTTTTGGTCGTCAGTGGTCTTCGAATTTGAAGACTCATTTTGGTCATTGGTTTTGGGTTTCTTCGACTCTTTTTTATTTGCATTTTTCTGATTTCGTTTCATTTTCTAATCGTGAGGACTGTCTGAAGAAAGTGATTGACAATTGACCCCGTCTTTCAAATTGACTCAAATACTGACCAACGGATTGATTTTCAAATATAGTGATCGATAAGTGAATAATATTGTTGTCATTTGGCAAACAATATATGAGCGAAAAAAACTCAAATACAGCGAAGTCTGAGGAATAAGAGAAGTCTTACCTCCAATTTAGTGATCAATTCTTGAGCAGAAGCTATTATCGCAGAGGGAACTGTCGGCGACGCCGTATTTAAGCTATTCTCAAAAGTGGTGGTCAGAAGTGGCAGATTAGCGGAAGAGTCCATAAGGGGCGTCGAAATGGGACTATTTCTACCGGCGCTCGAGTGGCTCATCGAAGAAGAGGATTGGCTCATTTGAGATGATGGCGCCGACTGTTTTCTTTTGACCGCATCCTTATAACACTTGGAACAGAGTCCATCACTCGAAGGGTTCCCATAGAATCCACAGCCCGAACGGCAGAGGGAAGGGCTCTGAGACATTTGATTTGTATCGCGCTCCATTTCCCGACACTTTCCTAATCAATGAATCACCGAATAGAAGAGCACTTCCCCCTTAAGACAACTGAAGAGAAAAAACAATTATCGTGAATAAGAAATCAATTTTCATCAAAAGTATCGATAAAATGGTTGACAGCGAGAAATACAACAATTTTGTGACACAGAAGTGCTAACGATTGTAAACCATCGCAAAAGTGGGACAGTATTTGAATTAATGAATTGGTTTCATAGGAAAGGCGAACATAACTTCAGACTAATAGAGGACTCGCTTCTACTCAAAGGCCTTTCGTTTATCATATGATTCAAGTCTTTATCTTCAATACAGCTCTGAGTGAAGACAAGGCCAACAAATACTAGTTTTTACTCAACTCAACTCAAATAACTGTTAATCTGTTTAATAAAATTAGCGATTCATCAAAAAATAGACAAAAACTACTTTCAAATTAATTATTAGTTCAGTAATTAATACGTGAGATATATATCGAAAACATTTTTAGTAAAAATCATTTCATTAGCATTACGTCAGTAATTGTCAAACATTTGCATAACTATTACCTAAAATATTATCCAAAAGACAAACAAATGAGAGACTAATGTGAAGACTAATCACTCAAATTAAATGGATTTTCGGTAACAAAACAAATTGTGACTCAAATCACAGACTCTTCGAGAAAAACACAAATCAAATGATTAAAAGAGAAATCAAATGACTTTTGGAAACGTATGAAATGAGTCATTATTTTGAGAATTGAATGCATTTGAAGGCAATACTCTTTGATATCTCAATTTAAGACTCTCTTCACGTGAAAGACGGATAAAACCCTAAAACATTTCATTTTTTGGCAGTCATTCCCTCTATTTGTTTATCGGACTCTTTTGTAAATCAATGGCTGAATATATTTGGGAGAAAACAAGGATTAACTTAACCTTTGTTTCAATGATAATCGTTTGCCGTTTGGGTTAAGGCCTTCAATCGCTCGAAACAATTGTATGGATATCCAAACACTAACTATGAATGGGATAACAAATCAGACGCCAATTGATTTCATTATTAAAATGTTTTACAAATAATTTAGTGATTTAGTCAACGAATCAATAGTTTGTTGAAAATGAGTGCAATTAATACGCACTTCGAGTGAACCCAATATAAGGTCTAAAAGGGCTTTAAATTGAGATCAATAGCGAAGTAGCGGTCATTCAATACTATTGACTCAATTAACGGAAATCTATTAGCATTTGGTTTGGGTGTGGACTCAATTGACAGACAATACGACAATACCTTTAAAATAAGTGTAAAAACTAAATAACAGACGATTTGACCAAAACTCTAATCTCAACACAAATTCAACTCAAATGCAAATCACTTTCAATTGAATTGAACTCTAATTTCAATGATTTGAAACAAAATCAAAAATAAAAGCAATGATTATCACCAAAACTGGTCCAACACTTCAATTAAATGGAATGAAATGTATTAATGAGGAAAGACTTTTAAAATGGTATTTAAGACAAACAGAGAAAACATAGCATTCGTTGACTCAAAACCATTGAATGAGTCGACAGTCTCTCCACTCGTCTATGCATTCAAACCAAGAAAATGGCGAACAATTCAACACATTTTGACATTATTTGCATTACTTTTAACATAAATCGACACTAATTTTAAACACATTTTAAGACTCAATGAGAGAATACAATCGATTTGTCGATCGTTTAATTTAATTAATTACTAAATAAGTGTTTAAATGGAAGAAAAAGAGTGAGAAAATGGTTACCTTTTGATTGGAGTGAAGTAGTATTGAAGTATTGGGAACTGAATGCACTTCTCAATAGTCTATTGAATGGAGAGCTGAGCCAACTGTGAGTACACCACTCGTAACAGTAAGTGAAGCACAGCTGAGATAGTCGTCAACTCAAACAAGTTTCACAATAATATTAAAGCGCAGCCAATGGTAGGTCTCGTCTAACAGTACGTCTCAATAGCAGGCATTTAAAAGTGCCCCCAATTCCCTCACATATGACTACACTATGATTTCAGTTCGCTTTAAATTCAGGAACAAAATCAAACCCTTTATTAATTGGAGGCAACAGTTTGTGAGTTGGCTCTCAATCCAAACATATTATACGTCATGTCATGTGATGCTCTCCAATACGTGTGACTCAATCCCATTGACTTTTTATTTTAATTTCAAAGTTACTGCTTATGTCACAAATCTCATCACAGCTCTCTCTCTCTCCCTCTCTCTCTCTCTCCCTCTCTCTCTCTCACCCTTTCTCTCTCCTACTCAAAATCATTGGCAGATAATATGGAAAACACGGGATTTTTGACTAAAAGTGTTTTTTAAAAACTAACTTTAAATATAATTTCCTAAATGACTAACAAAATGTTTGCTTCACTTTATTTTCGATAATTTAGTGAACATTCAATTAGAGGAGTGGAAAGAGCACAGAATAAACATGTTTTCATTGAGTATTGAATAAGCATTGTTTGATTGTTGGATAACCTCTCCCTTTCTTTATTGGGTTTACAAGGACTAAGAATTTAAGTTCTTGTTCATCTTACATTCTATTTAGTACACCAAAGATATATCCATGAATTTGATA
This sequence comes from Punctoribates punctum, assembly GCA_034698165.1. Taxonomy (NCBI): domain Eukaryota; kingdom Metazoa; phylum Arthropoda; class Arachnida; order Sarcoptiformes; family Punctoribatidae; genus Punctoribates; species Punctoribates punctum. The sequence goes on from JAQGBD010000146.1 coordinate 36,644, forward strand.
ACTTTGTTTGTCTCACATTGAGTTCTACCTCAAACAAAATAGTGCTAATGTACATTATAAATGACCATGATACACTATTTTTATTTGGTTTTGACGAGTAATGACTGGTATTCCTCTGCTTTTTAATGACATTTTTAATGACATTTCAAAAGAGTCTAATTTATGCCTCAAATAATTTATCGCAAAATTGTTTTGTTATTCAAATCGAAAATTATTTAAAGAATTTATAGGAATTGGGCTCAAGTTTTACCACTTTTTAAAATATGTATAAATAAACTGCTATTTCTACTAATTATTTACCGAATTGTATTCGATTTTGGTTATTTGGATACTCCATGTCATTTAAAATCCAATTCTCTAAAAACTAAGAAATACTCCTTTGCTTAAAATGAACCGAAACACAGAATATTCTGAGCTTTAATGAAATGAATGGGTTATTCACAATAACTTATTTAATGCATTTAAAATGTGTTAACTCCTGAAGAACGGCGACTAAAAGTCATTTCTCAGATTATTGGCTTTGAATGCAAACAAAGTAAAGAAACAAATGATGTAATGATATGATAGAAGATATTTAATCAAATGCCGACTAATAATAACTGTTGGCAGCGATCGTAAGCCAGTGTTCAATGTTTGTGGTTTGAGGTCAACGGTTTGTAGCGATGGCTCTGACTTTGACTTCAGTCATAAGTTCGCTAACTTTAGAAGTGCTGTCGTCGCTGTCGTCGTCTCTGAGGTCTGTGTCGCACATATTCTTATCTTATTTTGACCTTTATTTCAATGAAATTGCTTTAAAATATCGATTGAATTACGCAAACTGTTGTCAATTTCAATGAGAATATCGATGAATATTCTGATGAAATTTCACATTTAAGTGATGAATATTCTCTGATTGTGAGGACCACTGAAAAGCAAGTATTAGTTGATAAGAGTATTCAATGAATTTTTTAGATTAGAATGAATTTTATTAAAATGTGAATTATATGTGAATTATATGATAAATGGATTCATTTAATAACAATTTAATATAATTTACGAATCGATGCAATAATTTAAAAATTTCCGATTAGTTTCTGATTCTAATTATAATACAATTTGTTTAATAATAAGTTAAATCTATTTAATAGTAAAATGTATTTACACCTAAAATAAGTCGATTTTAACCACATTTTCGATTATTTGGATTAAAGATCTATGGCTTTCACCACACTTTCTAATCAATGACTTAAGTCACAAAACTTGTTCCAAAACGACGATTATCTTAACAAATGATAAACGAATTGATGTATAAAACAGACATCGATTTAACGGTTAATAACAATATATTTGAGTTTCAATCAGTCTTTAGATATTTGATTCATTGTTTCTAAACTTTTGAAGATATCATTCATGTCATGGATTGTTGTCTTAGAATTTAGTTTCCAACTATCGGTGCGTTTTGTCTCCAAAGGAAGACAGAGTTTTATTCTCACAAATCGGTAATCGGTTTGCTCTCAAAGATGTGTCTGTTTTCGGTGCGAAACGAAAAGATTGCAAAAAATTATGAAATCATTATTCGATGAAAAAATATAATTTCATTAATAATTAATAAATTTATTTTAAGTTTAAAATAATGGCATTAAATGTCTCTAAAATAAAATCAATGAATTAAATACAACTTATGGTTAGCTGTCTCTCAAATGCACTTCATTTCAATAGAATATCACATTTTATGAACATTTTGTTTAAAATTAAGTCAATTAATAAAAACTAATAAAACATTAAATAAATAAATGCAAAAAACTGAGGAAATATTCAATGTTTTGGATACGAAATCTGATCAAATGATGAATTAATTACAGAAAATCAATAAATTATTTGTTTCCTTCAGACAAAACAATTGTCTTTTAAGTTGGAAACCCTTTTTGGCTAAGAAATTCTTAATCGGAATCAACTAATAATAAGAACCCAAAGTTGTATTCTTCGTGTTCTCAGTAATCAGATGTCTTCAGCGATTGTACTCAAGTACTGATTGCCAGAAGTGTGAGCTGTGGTTGTATTTGAAGTGTTGGGGGCTTTGGACTGTTGGGGCTGTTGTAAAGATGGTCGGGAGAAGAAAAGAAACAAAACAAAACAGAGATGTGTTATGTCTGTGCTCTCAAACATTTAATATGAGTTTGCAATACATTTATCGCTCGTTAACTGAATATTAGTCCAAACAATGAATATTCAGTTAAACCAAAGTTAGGAAACACTTAGTTATGTGGTGACTAAGAATTGCTTTAACCAAAAGACAAAAGTGACAAAAAAAGTTAAGATATGGAGGAACAGCATCAGAATCAACCGAATAAAGCCAAAGCCCCAAAGCAGTGATATGTTATGTTAGGCCACAGCAGACAATACAATAATCCAAAGAATATATTATAAGAGAGAACTACTCACCACTTCTCCATCGTTTGTATTCTCGAGTCCGGCGTCAGAACAATCACTGGAACGGGAATATCGCGTAGAACTGCGACTACGAATAGGAGTCGTCGGACACGCTTTTCAATTAATCCAGATTTAGTCTATCAATTGATTTCATCAAAAATATGGTATTAATTACCGATATCTCCGCTTTCACTCGATTCTGTTATGGAAGGCGTTCCTTCTGTATGTGTTGGGGTTGATGTGCCAATACTGTGAGGTGGTGTCCAGGTTACTGTTCTTAGAGTTGAGCCCAAACCTGAAGAGGTAGCACTGGAACAGCTACTCGTGACACTGCTTTCCGATTCGGTGAATGCGATTTGAGATACGCTATAAGTTTTGTTCAGTTTTTTGTTAATTGTTTTATGAAATTCATATTAGGGTCTAAACATAGAGTGAAATATTGTCGTCTCATTCATCGTATAGTTTGACACAACAGATGTTAAATCAATTATTTATCAACAAATCACAGACTCATTATTGCAAAAAAGAGATCAGTCGTATCGAGAAAATAAGGAGTGACCGACGAGTAATGAGCATGCACATCTCAACACAACCACATCCACATTATAAGAGCAAACATTGAATAATTACTTAATTGTAAGTCAGAGAAAACGAGATTTTAATCAATTATTTAAGATTTGAAACAAACAAACATTTTTTTAAAAAATCATAAACAATAACATAATTAACAAAATTTATGGTAAAAAATGTATAAAACAATAAATAAAGAGATTTATGGCTAATATTGAAATCGATGTAAAGAAATGCAATCGAATGTCATTTGGAAAACATTTAAATTAAATGAAAATTTGTTAAAATACTGAATCAAAGGCAAAGACTTAAGTAATGAAATGACGACATAAATAGGGAGTAATTATTGAATACAATCGTAATATTTAGTGTAATACCTGACGATTTCACTCTTCTCTGGAATAGCGACCGACTGTTTGCTGGCCGCCTGTTTGATCACCACTGTTCGCAGACTCGGAACCGCTTCTGATGAATATCGGAACTTATTGACCGGCGCTCCCATCGGAAATGGGTTATTAACTATACGACTAGTGTTAGGATCTAAGGAAAGAAGGAATGCGTTAAACCAAACACCACGAAGAGTAAGGAATGCGAGCATCGCATACGTGGATAATCTTTTAAGCCATCGGCCTCAGAGTCACCGCTCGACGGAGGTCTCTGACGGGCCGGCAATTGGAGTTTACGCTTCGATGGCGAGTGTTTAAGAGCTAATCAATTAAATACTGAAATTACTTTTTGAATTTTGATCGAAACGAGTGAATTGAAAATTAAGTCATTCCCACAAACAATACATTTTGGGACCAAATAAAAGGTTAAACGAAAGCCCAGTAAATAATTAAACAAATTATAGAGAAATTATGAAACAATAAGAAAAGAGTGAAGTGAGTCATACCCATACCTATATAGCTGGAGACCAGGGTTCGAAACTTACGATGAGGGCCTTTGATTTCAGGCAAATCAACTGCATTGGGGTTTAGGTTAGGTTTGAGAGAACGGAAGCACAGAAAAGATCACAACAGAAATCGACATTTTTTACATCGCATTAAACATTTGGTGTTAGTTTTGGTCATAAATTGAGACATAAATTATGGATTAGTCGTCAGTTAGTGTCGGTAACAATCAAAAGACAGTTAACAAGAATTGTTCGATCAATTAATCAAATATTGGTTTCAGGATATAATGGGTAATAACTGTCACTCTATGTTAGACTTTCGGTCTTTTGGCTCATTTCTCAGCTCTTAATTTGTTTAACAATATTGGCATTCATTACAAATCAAAGTAAACGTTCGGACAAATTAATGCTCAGTTAAGTGGTTTTCAATTTTATGTCAATTTCTTATTATTCGATAATTAACTGAAAATATAGTGATTTGTTCGGAACATTCTTACTGTCAAACAAGTGCTCAATTAATGCTCACATTTATATATATTTATTCAAACGATTGAGAAATTGGTTAACACTTACGCGAAGGGATTTTCTTGAATACATTTTTGGACATAAAGTCTAAAAATCTTTGGGCATAAAACGCCGGTTTGTGTACTGATATCGAGTCCTAAAAGAAAATTCGTTGAAATATCTAAACTGTTTAATGAGTTTGAATACCCCGTCGTGAAGGAGTGACTTCCAGGTGTGCTCAACCTTTTTCATTAACCGATAACTTTGCAAAATGTCTATTATTCCTATAAATAAGAGAAGTCGCTCTCCTTTGGAATTACGAGCAGGTATTCCACCGGCGCTGTAATCAACAAAAATAAGTAAATTATTGATTGATTTCCAAAACAATCGCAAAAAATAAATAGAGGTTTGAATTGAGGCAAAAATCAATTGAAAGCTGTTATGACATCAGAACTATTGTTCTGTCAGTCATTCCAAATGTAAATTACTTTCGATTCAATGAATAATTGCTTTTATTGAAAATAAGCCAATAATTCAAACATAAATAAGAGATAAATAAGAGATGTCTTACGGAATGTCTTCTTCCTGATCAATGGGTTCGATATCTGCCTGAATCGACTCCAGGGCTGTGGAATATGCGGCGATCCTCTGCTTATTAATAGATTTACTTCGACTTAAATTAACTGAATTTCCTTTATTGGAATCGTTGGCCTTATTATCACAATTATTGTCTTTATTATCATCACATTCATTGAGGTCTTTGTCACGCCTTCGGGCCTCTGCGGCGGCGGCCTCAGCGAGAGTCGCCGACTGGGCTTTAATGCGCTCATACTTCTCATTTGCTGCCAAATCCAAGTTATGAACACCGACTAAAAGACTGTAATCCATAATCTTAAAGCTCTCCAATACTCTGCAGTCGCGATGCATTGTCTTAATCAGTGCGTTATAGGTATCCGCTTCAAGAAGAATGCCCTCCGAGTGATGTTCCAAGAAATCTAAGTCTTTATAAGTTGGCGACACTTTTTTCCGCTCATATTTATTGGCTTTTCGTTTATATGTCGATCCTTTTAAGTCGTATTTTTGATGCATTTTGACAAAAGACGGCAAAAGATTATTCATTACTATTATTCTGACGTTTTTTCCGCCGCATATATAACAGTATTGACCAAAAAATTTTGGTAAAAGTGTTCTCGGATTCTGATTTAGATTCTGTGGAATAAGACAACGATTAGTACTCTGATTGTGGCTCAAGAGAGGGGACATACCATATAATAACCGGGCAGTAGTTTGAGAAGGAATTCGGCCTCTTTGTGCTGAACTGTTTTAATGATAAACTCGTCGTCATTTGTTAAATAGAAAACACTTCCCGACGCCCCCGGGTTTGAGAGCTCTCTCAGAGGTTCGTTACAGACAGAGAGTAAGAAGTCGTCGGGTTGTATACCAAACAAGTCTCGGAAATACCGGAAAGCGATCGGAGCGTAGATTTTAAACTTGAAGTCTGAGTATCGATGAGCAGGAGTTGTATTACTCCCCTCTTTAGGGAAGGAGACGGTATCCAATTCCATGAAGTCCTTCATTAATAGATCGCGTTCTGGCTTTGAGGCCAGACTACCGACGGCGTGACCGATGCCCATCTGAATTGAACCCATTATTTGTGTGGTCTCTATCTTCTTGTAAGTCACTTGACCCGTCTCGTCGACCCTCCTGTGTCCGATCTTTCGTTCTTTGTCCAGTTTTTTGCGCTCTCCAGAAGTGGGGGCCGGAGTTTGAGGCGTTTTGGGTCCCGACGTCTGACTACCATCAGAGACATCGATGGGCGCCAGTATTGGGGGCGGCCTTCGCTTCTCATTTTGATTCGGTGTTTGGTTTGTTGGATCCGTTTCTGTGACAATACAATAGTTTAATAAAAGCCCACAAAATCTGAACAATAATTTTCAAAATTAAATTAAATTAAACACAAATTAATTGATTTAATAATTAATGAAAATAAAAATAATAAGAAAAATAAAAGTAATAAAAGAAATGACAATAATTTAGAGCTATTTCTCAAAAGGATTCAAATTTGAATAAAATCTTCGCCCAAATTGTGGTAAAGAGAGAGATATTTTAGACATTAGTTGGTCTGAGGAATGAATAAACGAAGAAATAAATACCGGATTGACTCATATTGTCTTCACTTAATTGGTTTTGTGTTAGTATTGCATTGTTTTGAGTATTTGGTCTCAACTGAACATCACTTTCAATATCAGCCATCTTTACAAACACTACAACAGAGACTCCAATTGACTCCAATTGACTCCAATTTCTGGAAATTCTTTCCTCACTTTTATTCTATTGACTCACTATTTAATTGATTAAAAGCTGATAATAATCTTTCAAACGATAATTGTTGCAGGATAATACTCAATAATCGCTGTATATTCCCATCCATTCGTCTCAGAAGAGCGATATTTTAATTGTTTTTATTGAATAAATTTAGAATTTTTAATTTTTACCCTGTTCTCTAAAATAAACTCCGATTGCATAGATTGCAAATTGCCTGGTTAACTTCTCCACATATTATAGAGAATATTCTACCCCTTTCACTAACATTTATACTCATCTAATCTAATGATCAGTTTATGGAAGAATATAAAATGATTGATCAATATCTGGCCATCAAGTAATGAAAAATAAAATGAGCATGCTTATTTATACCTATTCTAATCCATATTTTAAGAATTTAAATAATTATCTGAAAGGCATTTAACTTATTAGTCAATTGAATATAAATATCTTTGGCTTAAATGAAATTTAATTGATTTCTTTATTTAGTAATTATTAGAAATCCTCTAAAATTAGTAAAAATAAGGAAATTGCGTTTAAATGCGTAAAACTCCCACTTATTGTCTCCCAATAGGGTTTATGTCAAACCCTTTTTTGACACTTTTTTCTTCTATTGTCAAAATACAGAAACCATACGTTCATTGGATTAAATCTATTCTTAATGAGATTTAGATTAAATGAATTTTAAATTTTAATCTCTTATTCGAAACAATCAAATGATATCAAGTATTCCAACTCTTATTCATTTGAATGCATAGAATCTATAGATTATAAGATTTTAATTGAGTTAAAGTTTATTTAATTAAATTAGATTTTATTTTTAGATAGGATTTCATCAAAATATAATCATTTAAATCATTAAATTAGTTGAAAATATTATTATTATGAAGAAAATTCACTTATTTAGTGATTACTTCCCCGCCTATTGTATGTCACGGTTTGTATGACTGAAAACGCCCAGGTTCTTTTATTTCAATCTCTAGTGGAAAGGTTTTTAAAGGAAAATATTTCGAATCAATCATTCAGTGTTTCAAATGAAATGAATATCAGTTTAAATGAAAAATTGTTTTATGAAATGAATTTCGATTAAATTCGTCATAAAATTCAACATTAATTTCGTTTTTATTTACAGAATTAATTTCATAACAATTTTATCGAAAATTTTGAGGAATCGCTTCATTAGTTTCAAAATGAGTTAAATTGACTTAAATTCATGTAAAGTCAAACAATTGAACCGAAAGTAGAAAAAACTCAAAAACTGAAAAAACGGTCTAAAAGTTGAGATTAAAAGTAATACTTTTGTTGAATACGTTTGTCTTCTG
>JAQGBD010000147.1:0-44607 GCA_034698165.1 Punctoribates punctum
ATAGAAAGGCTTCAAAATTATTATCACTTCATTTGATAGACACTCAGAATTGGATTTTGTTATTGAAAACAACTATTCTTTGCACGAAAGCAAAGTTTTCAAATTAAAATTTCCATAATAATTATGATTCAGAGGATATTCAAATGGCTCTCAGTTTTCATTTCTCTGAAGAGAAAATGATTTGCATTTTTCAAAAGTATTTTTTGTCGGCTTTTGGATTATAATGAATGCATTTTAATAATAATTAGAAATTCACGCAAACGTTAAAAACCCCTTTAGTTATGAAAAGCGAAACTTCAATTCAAGGACGATATGATCTTCCATTACAATGGATTTTTTGTTGTTTGCATGATTCAGACAATCAATTAGTTCCACTTCCTCTACATCTATGCTACCTGTGCTCTAACGCTTACATCAGATCAGGTACTTCCTCTCCCTATAAAGGTATTGGAGTACAGATCGCTTAATTAGATCTGAAGTATAGGTTCGCAAAAGACATAACCCATTTAACAGGTGATGGACTTAGGATATAGAGGATCGTAGTTTAGAGCATATACACCACATATAGATGTACCTGCTCACTTTGAATTACTCTAAGGTAACCTTTATGTGGCTTTTAGATAACGTTGTATTTGATCGTTAGATAAACATTATTTCATTTAAAACGTTTAAAAACAAGTAGGGCTAGTTATCTGAATATTCTTAATTTCAAAATTGGCATTAATTTTGATAAGCAGGGACAACCTTGCTCAACTTAATAAATCAATTTTGCACTAATTATATCGATTATTCCATTTGAAAAGAGAGTCAATTGATTCAAAGCTAATGTTTAAAACATTTGAGATAACAATTGATGGCATTGTTGTGATAGACGTTATTAATGGTCGGGTGTATTGGCAGTGAGGTTGTGCTGATAGCGCCTGAATCTGGTTCTGTGATGCGATGCCAGTCATAGACAGCCCTACACTTCAGTCTCGTTCAGGCTTTGGAAGTGTAGTCAACAGACGATCCGCTTTCGGTTAACGCAATCATTGCATTGAAAGCATAACACTGTTGTTGTGAAACAAGTTTTGTTTGTTTGGAGCACTTCTTCATCTGCTGTGCAGTCTTTGAATTATTAAACTGTTTTAATAAATATAAATGATTTCTAAAATACTAATTAAACGTTGTTTTCAGCAAATAATTAAACTTTAAAATAGAGTTCTGACTGAAGTTCAACACTTAAAAGTGATTTATATTTATGCGAATATCTCACCAAAATGTAAAAAACGTTTGGATTTTTGTTTACTCAAATCAAAAAACTTTTGACGAGACTTTCAAAACAATAAGTGAAGCGTTTGAATAAATTTCCACAAAAAGTACCTCAATATTCAAGAAATCGTTTTTCAATTGGGTCTGAAATTCAAATTTCTCAAAGACCTCGAAAAAAGTCTGAAACTCTGGAATTCAAAAGAGGTTTTGTTCACATTTTTCTTTTATCGCGAATTTGGACTCAATTTTCATTTGAATTTTATTGTGATTTAAATATTTAAGGAAAAAAAGTTTTCTCAAAGAGAGTTCAAAATCAATTCAATCATCGATTGAATGAATAAATGCATTGATAACTGATTTTTGGCTACAATTCCTGCAAATATTTAATCAGAAGAATAACTATAATTACGAAAACTTTTTAAAAGACTAAATATTTGGACCAATGACTCGACTTTTGGTGTTTTAAGTGAAGACTCAAAAACTCTCGTCATTTGAATACATTATACGAACGGAAAGGAAGTTCGCATCAAATCGTAAGTTAATAATCGTTTGGTTGAATAAAATCGACTCAATTATAGCCTAATTTAGTTTTACATCAATTGCTTTGAATATATCTAAAGATTTATATCAAATAATTATCTTTTATTTGCTTCTCTTCTTCAGTTAGAAGTGAGTTATGTCTTATCTGCTCTCAATTTTCAGCACAGAATTCATTCACACAAATAGTAAATAAAAATAAATTTAATTTTTCCATAAATTTCTGACTCAATCTCTAATAAAAACCAAACAGAAATCTGAGCCCAACTTATGATAAACTTATCCGAAACTCTGTTTAATTTTCTTGTATTTGGATTTCAAACCCAAACCCAACACTTAAGTGAAGATTTTTGAACTCATTTAAGGTTTGACTTATTTTTTGATTCGCTTTGATTTCTTACATAATATTCACTCTATTTTTAGAATTTGATGAATAATTTTCTTGTTATTGAATTTTGTGATCTTTATTTTCAACTTACATGTGGTATATATAGTGTTATAGTCGTATAAATCTGTTTTATAAGTTGTCTGTTCCCTAATTAAAAGTTATTTTGATTTACAGACGTTTGTGTTGAGAGAAGTTATTACTATTCGCTCTATAATTACAAATCGTATTCAGGTTTTGATTAGAATATGTTTTGTTTTAAGCATTGTTTTTATAGTTTTCATTATAAAAGTTAAATAGTTTATATCTATTCTCTGGGTTTTTCTTATTTTTGTTGGCTTTAAATGTATTTTCGTTGTATTTAATCCATTAGTATATCCATTGTATAGCCGTTAGAGTTTACGGGCTTTTAGTTTGGTTTGGAGTCTGTCCTACGAATACCAAAGACTAGTTTTATTGAATTTTAGTCGAAAGAGATGAACACAAACGGAATACTAATTCAATGTTTAATATAATATAATAATAATAATAGAGATAAGCGACAAAAAAACTCAAATATAAATTCAATGAATTAGAACTGAGTCTCTCTGTTATGGATGTGATCTGAAAGAGAGTGTCCACAAAATCGACAAAATAGTCGACAAAATAGTCTGTCGAAGCCATTAGTCATTTCATATGTTTGACCAAAATTCTGGTTTATTTGTCGGTTTATTTATTTATCTGTTTATTTGTCTCCACGTTTTTGACATTCAGTGGCACCGGTTGTGTCGGCCCTCGACTACAGTGAGAAACTGATCGGAATTTTATTACCGAATTAGCGCTCATTTCAATGCAGGCATATCTATATTTCTTATCAATTTATTCGCCAATTATTCCGTATAATCATCATGATAGACTGAAATATTGGGGTTGCTGACCTCGCACAAATGTGCAATTGTTCAACGGATGCCCAATCGATATGCTTTTGTTTGACCAACCCTGGTTATTGATTTTAGATACTATTGATGCACTTTTACGAGTAGTAAAGTTCACTTTTGGCGTTAATTCTATGGAAATATCGTTTTTGGTGTTTATTGTTATATAAATAGTTGTTTGCCTTCGAATTAATACATTATAAATATTAAGAGAATTGAGAAGTTTTTACGTTTATTATAATCTCTTTCTTTGACTAATGTTTGTTCAAATATAAGGCTTTTTTGTTTATTTAGTTTTTTCTATTATTTTTGAGTTCTCTGAGTTTCTCACAGTTTTTCTTTCACTTATTTTTTTGTCTGCAAATCATTTGTTGTGTTTGTTATAAATGACTTTTTTCTGTGACTTCTTTTGCTATGCATTCAATCATTTGATTGAATATATTCTTTGTATTATTGATTGCTTTGGTTTAATACATTTTTTTCGTCTGTTATATCGTCTGATGTTATTCTTAAATGTATTCCTCATACATGAAATGAATACCCGAGCATATGATAAGCTGGAAAACCGCTGTTTAGGTCTATCTTCATGTGTGTCTTGTGTTGGCAATAATGAGATTATTCCTCAATTATTATGTATTGGGTCTTAAATCTTGTCATAATATTTATGCCTTTTTTCTTAGTCGTCAAAGCGATCAGAAAAAGCATTTTTCTAATAATAATTTCTTTTGAAACTCGTTTAACATAATATTATTGTGTTTTGCAATTATTTGCATAAATATATGTTTTGATTTTCGCCAAATAACAGCTCAGAACAGTTTGACAGACAGACCAGAAGAATAGCTTACCTCTGATAGCAAGGGCTAAATACTAATGTATTAGACCTACAATTCAGTACATTTAGATGTTTGGCCCCGAAAACTGTCGGCTCAGGTATTTGAGGGCTTTTTGGCGCTCATATGACTCTCGTTTAGCATATCATTGCAATAGTGGTCTTCTGTGGCAAACAATTTAATTTAGATTTTCCTCTCCTTTCACTTCTATACCATTCTCTCGGGAGAGTCCCTCTCTTTCTGGTGATACTGTAGACACAAATGAGTCTCTCTTTTTTGCTGTCAGAGTAGGCGTTCCGGCGCTCAGAAGTCTTAACAAAGTTTAAACTCTAAGTCCAAGAATGGCTTTACTGTACTCTCTCTGTGTTGTTATATCGTATTTGGGGCTTATTTTGTGACTGTTCTCAGCCGTACTTCAAATTTCAGTGATTGCTGTTTGAAAAGAACCAAAAATTTCTTTCTTTTTGGCTCTTTTCTGTCTCTCCCCCTCTGCTCTCAAATAGTTTATGTGATCCACACTAAGAGACCACTCAAGTGGCGGAACCAACGACTCAACTCTTAACATGTTTTCAAATATTTACCCCAATTCTTAATTGATTTGAATTATTTTCCAAATTCATTAAAACTCTAAAAAATTTATCGATTTTTTCAAAATCGTGTATCAATTTTGAGATTATTTTGCGAACTCATTGCTAACTAATTATTTCGGTTCAAAATTTAATCGATTCCTTGTTTTGTTTACATTTGATGGGAATATTTCCTATGTTTTTGTCAGCTTATTATCAAATGTAGAAACTCTGGTCTTTTTCTCTTCGATCGATTATCTGAATAACTGTTGAAAATGTATAATAAGGTTGTGTCCATACTATATGTGTATATTTGTTGCTCAGACCTTTCTCTGGCTGTTTGTAGTAATGTATGTGAGATCTACACCACTGTTGAGTGCATTCATTCGTTGATCTCTTTTATATTCAATCTGTTGTGTCCTGGCTTTGAATCTTCATAGAGTAAGCAGTAGTTTACTGTAGTTTTTCACTTAGTCTTAGTTTTCGGGACCCAGTCTTCCACTGTTTGCGTCAGTAATTCATTGAATGCGCAAAAAGTTCTTTATATAAATGCAATTTCATTCACCGAAAAACGTTTCATTTGCTCTCATTGGGGGGTATTTTACCAATTTTTGAATGCATGCTGAGCTCAAAATGGTTTTCATTGGCACTCATATACTCTGACTGCACTCAAAAAAAGAGATTTTTCTCCTCTCTTATATTTCTCTCCCTTTAATGTTATATTTCACTCAACATTCAAATTAAAGTTCTCTTCGCGTCTTTCACTCTGTTTGGCCTCTAATCGAGTCATTCATTGCTTTTAAAAATATTTGAATAATTATTTTCTAATTCTTTGTTATTTACTTCACTCTCTCTGTTGTTAAAGAAGTTATAAATTTGTTTGAATTACTTTTTGTGTTTTATTTTTATTTCAGATTTAATAGAGTTTTTATTCGCTTTTATTTTTCACGTTTTCTCATTTGATGTCATTTATTGAAGTTTTCGATTATTTTCCTCTCTTTAGTCGAAAAATTATAAATAAAAATTCAAATTTCACTCCTCTATGGAGAGAGAAAAGCTTTCGCCCGATTCTGAGCCTGAATTTGCATTTATATAAAATTGTATTTATTTTTCGTTAGTCTTTTCCTCAGAAAAATTTCATTTCCTTTTTACTGAAAAGTGTTTAAATGTTAACGACTTTACTCTGAATTCAAATTAAGTTTGAATTTTTGATTTTCTTCCCAAATGTCTTAACTTTTGTTTCGAAATCGGTTTTCTGGGATTTTAAGGACTTATTTGGGAAAACATATAAATCTTGATATTTGGGAAAAATTTTTGATTGAAATTCAAGCGAACTCTCAATTTTGTCGACTCATTCCTTACGTGTGTTTTGGGGCACAACATATCGGTTGTGAACATAGGAAAGAATTTGTTTTCTCACCAAACCTTTTAAGCAAATGAAAAAAAGTCAATTATCATTCATCAAATGCTATCCGCCTTTTGTTTCTTTGCGTTTTCCACTGTTTTTTGCTCTTTATTTATGTCTAGTATTTTATTATTTGAATGCTTTTGAATTTATTATCATTATATGTATTATAGTTTTTCTTATTTTTCTGTCTCTAAAATTTGCATTTATTATCGTCTATTCAGTCGTTCGCTGTTTTCCGTCTCTTCTCTTCTTTTTCATCTTTAATATCAATAAATAATTTGTTTTTTCATTTTTATGATTTATTGGAAGCATTCTGTGTTGCGTTCGACCACTACTACTGTTTTTGGATCTTTTCTCTCTCTCTCTCTCTCTCTCTCTCTCTCTCTCTCTCTCTCTCTCTCTCTCTCGCATTCTTTTTTATATTCTACTGTTTTATACTTCTTTTGGTAATTGGCTTTCTTTCCAACACTTATTGTCATCAGTTTTATTGACATCGAAAATATTGCTGTCATTTCTTTGTTCGCACATTTTTCTCGACTAAACTCGGCTTTTGTTTTATCCTTTGGACCAATAAATTTGGTCATTCATTCACAACAAGTTCCTTCTTCTTCACAGTTGGCTTTCATTTCTATCTTTTGAGTTATAATAGTTTTTGGCGAAACTTCTATTGGAAACTTTTGAATCATTAAATTTAAGATAAAATTAATTTTCTTCAGATCTTTGTTTTTCTGGTCACTGAAACGGATTCCGAAGCAAACAGTTTTTGTATTCTTTATGTTTCCAAACATTTTATACGACAAACGTTTCATTAATTTTTGTTAACAAAAGCAAAATTCCGTTTTTATTGAGTTAAGAGTTAAGCCATTCTTTTCTTTCAAACAAAATTGTGTTTCATTTTTCCTATTTTTCGTCTCAAAAATCAAAAGAATCGCAAAATATTTTATTTGTTTGAATGAACACAAAACTAATCAATTTTATAGCATTTATAACAGTTATGGTTCTTATTATATAATGTCGAGGCTTTCAGATTAAATAGAGTGCAAACTCTTGCTATGAATACCCACTCGGTTGCCATTCCTCAGCTGCTCATCCCTGGGTCTCCTCTTTTCCATTCGCTCCTCTCCTCCCATACGTGTTTGTGTTTAGTTATCCATTTCTGATGGCATTGCCTTCACAATGACAGCCACCGAAACAGATTTTTGACAGAAGCAGATGATGGCATATGTTCTATAAATTGTGTGTCGATCCCCTCCACTCACTGTTATTCTTCATCCATAGCCACAAATGTGTTTCCGAAATAAAGTTTTTTTTCGCACTTTTAGTTAAACAGTCTTTCAGATCAAACCCCGAAAGATATGCTGATCCATAAACAGAGAGTTAGTCTGAGCCAACATAAAACAGTACCGAACGCACAGATCCTTCCCTTATATAACTTAAGCTAATAGTTTATGAGGCGTCAGGTCTTTAAACATTTCTAAGAAAATTTTTATTCGTTTTATTTTCCACTCATTATAATTGTTGGCATTTTTTCTTTTCTTTTTTTCTTTTGCCCGAATATACGGTTATTTGTGTCTATTATTAGTGTTCATTGTTTTCATTTCACTTTATTTTACTGTTATTTTGTTTAATTTTCAATCGACACGAATGTTGTGCTGTTTTCTCCTTTTTATAATTCATTTATGTTTTGTCTGAAAATTATGTTATAAAATAGAAATTCAATGCATTATAACTATATTATGGTTTATGTGTTCATAAAAATGAATGTTTTCGACAGAAAATGTTTTTCATTTCTTTCTTTTCTCTTTATTTTCATTCATGTCTTTTGCAGAGAAACTGTTTTTTCGTCTGTTATTATATTTTCGATACTCTCCTGGTTTTTCAATTTTCATTCCATCCATTTGTTTGAGAATTTCAATTTCACTTATTCTGTGCTCTGGTCTGATGTCTGGGTTTGGGGTCAGTCCGAAGAATAAAATTATATTTGTTTTTTTGCTTCTTATATGAGAGCACATAATGAGGGCATTCGAAGAACAGTTGATTGAATTGAACGGATATTTTGGGGTCTTTAATGGCAACCACTTCTTCGATAGTAATGTTTGAGTTGTGTTAAGGTCTTTGTTGAACACATTGCCATTTGTGTGATTATCTCTTATCCAGTTATGACACATTTGTGGCCATTTGGTGCGATGTTTGGCCGACACGAGTCACTAACTATACTCCTGTATCAGAAAATTCTCTGTTTTTGTTGTTCTGTTTTTGTGACCAAATGCCGAATCATAACACAATCTCTGACTGCAGACAACACTCCGGCACTCATTCACTCGGCTGACTGTCTGTATATTTTAAGACCATTTTATATTGGATGCAGAGATCTGGTAGTTTTGATAATATAAGTGCTATTTTTCTGGTAATGTCCCATTTTTTTCTCACTCTTCCCTCTGGTTGTGTAGACTTGTGTTCAATCACTACAAAGACTACTAAACTTAATGGCTTTTTCTCGACTCTGAGTAATAACTTATTATTATATTATACATAATATCATTATTTTTGCAAATATATATACGTTATGATAGAGTAGTTATATATTGAAAATAAATGTATTTCACATCAAAATTCATTTTCATTTTTTCTCATTTTCTGCTGACTCTGTTTTTTCAGATTTCACGGTCGGAAAAGTTTATGCAAACAATCGCTAATCTAATAGATTGGAGGACTGGTATCGTTGCCATCACTAATGATATTTACTGTGAGTACGAAAGCATTTTTCCTATGAATAATCATCAGATTAGTTCTCTTTGGAAACATTTGATCCATTTTTTAAATTATAAGACTTTATTCTCTCATTTTTAGCGGCATTTATGCGAACCTATTATTCTGTTCAGACATAACTTAATTTTGGAAAATTTTCTTTCCTTTCGGTAATTGATTTGGTGTTGTGTTCGCCACTCATTTGGCTTTCATTTCAGAATATACTTTATTTTATTTAATGTTTAAAATAAATTTAATGATAATTTTCTGATATATAGATATGAAAAATGGCATCAAAACTGATGCCAACACTCAGTAGTGTATGTCTTATGTCTTTACATATCATTGAAAATTGAATTTATTAGTTAAACGAATCGATAAAATTACTTAATTTAATGTCGAATGTGTTCGTCTCTCATGTGATGGTTTGGCCTAACATTACATTACTTTCCGAATGTAATTTCATTTAATGTCTATATATTTCTCTTATTCTTTAAATACATTTCTCTCTGTTTCTCAACTTTTAATGTTTAGCCGAAGTTTTCGCCGAACGGCTGCAGAAATTTGAGGCAAATATTCCGCGTTTTGTGCACTCATTCGTTCATTTATTCATTTAATTGATGCCATCATTAGTGCGAAACTTAGAGGAAAAAATTATTTCATTTCATTGTATTTATATTTGCAATAAAATTAGTTTTATTATACATTTCTTTCTTCTTGTGTTTGAGTTTGTGATTAAACTTTTCGTTTCATATTTTATTCAATTTTTCTCATCTCATCTCAGATACAAAATTAATAGTTTGCAGTGTTTTTCAGAGAGAATCTCATTATTTTTTGATTTGGTGGCCATCCCTTTCCAGGGTTCATATCCTTGTGTACAGTTTATTGATAGTGAGAGTGTGAGGCCTTTCCAACTAATATTATTTATGCCCAAACACAACAACTTTGAGAGAGACTACACTCGTCTCATCTCCAATAGGTTTGCGCTTTAAGGAGAAAGTGAACGAACGCTTCTCTCTCTCTCTCTCTCTCTCTCTCTCTCTCTCTCTCTCTCTCTCTCTCTCTCTCTCTCCTCGTCTTATTCTTATGGTTGTGTTTTGCTGTCAATTTGTGATGCATTTGGCTTTGAGTGCAAATGAAGAGACGACGTGACCACAATTCACAATTAGGTCTCCATCACAGCTTGATTTGGTTGATTATATGAGCCAATAGTGGCGTAATATCTATGCAAAACTCAATTCCGATTGCATTCCTAACCAATACTTTATCTCCTTTTCTCTGGGGATTTGATTTTTTTCGTGAATTTCAATTTTTAATGTCTTTATTCTTCAGTATTTCATTTGACTGTTTTTCTATTCATATTCTGTGTGTTTTTAAATGCATATGAAAATTGATTTTTATGCCCAGAATTAAATATTTAGTTCGTTATCTCCATATCTGTTCATTGAGTTATCGATTGTGAGCCAAATGTATGCAATTTTAATGCAATTTCTCGTTTATTAGACTCAGCTCTTGATTGGTCACTAAAATTGTAATTCAAATGAATACGATTTTAATTTGAGAAAATTATAATAAATGAATGCTTTTATCGCTTAATTTCATTTTATCTCTAATTTAATGACCGGTTCCGCCACTGGTTGCCCTCTGCACTCAGGTATTCTCCTTTTTTATTAATCCTGATCTGAGGCAATGGTTTTTCTGGTTTTGTATTATAATTTGAAGACCTCTTCGCTTATATTTTATGCGATCTCTTCGATCACTAGATTTTCTGATATTTTATTTTCGGCGAAAATTTTAATCATTTGCCAGTCTTTCGGTGTTTTCTGAGTTATTGGCGTTTATAAGGTATAAAAAATGAATAAATAGCGCAATCATTCTCCCTGTGCTCTTCTCTGCTCAAGTCTACTCTAAATCATGTTATTTTGGGTGTGTTTTGGTTTTGATCTCTCGGCGCTCACTCTCTCTCCTCTCCTCTCTGTTACCTTCAGTTTAACGTCTCTCAGATTTTTTTAATTTAATCGTTGGATATCACAACGTTTTACACAATTTTCGTGTTTCCACTCTATTGTGAGCTATAGATGAGTACATAAGGTCTGTGCCTTATATGAGATATTTTATAAAATACTATTACTCTCTGATAGACATGTGATTAGATTTTTTTCTGTGATTTATATGTATTTTTCCTTCGCTTTCATTTCACTCAAATACTCTTTTCAATCAAATTATTATTTTTCTTCTTCTTATACGAAAACCTCTTTTTCTTGAAGTTTTTTTCTTTCTTTTTATCATTTATTATGTTTCACTTAAATCGCAAAATAAATATAATAAATAGACTTTATTTTTAAACAATTGATTACTTCTGTTCTTCAAAAATAACTATTGAATCAAATCTATTGAATAGTTTTTGCGAAAAGCCTTTCAGTAGTTTTCACTGTTTTTCTTATACCCGAAAACATTTTGGCTCTAAAAATATTATTGACTTAAAGTAAATCTGTTTTTGTTATTCAGTTGTTTATTGTTTTCTTCGATTATACTTCTATTTGAAGTTAATTTAAGTATTCATTTAAAGCGTTCATAAAACGGCATAAACTGAAGTTCGGTTTTGAGTATAGCTTTAAAACAATTGCGAACATATTTCTCACTTTGTTTCGTCTCTTTTGTCTTTTGACTGGTATTACAAACAAATATTTGTTTCGTTTCGCTCTTTTTGTTGATTCGCTCACTCAGTCAGCCGTCGTTTTGTTGAAAAACCTTTTTGGCACTTAAGTGTGAAAACACTCTTCCACTATACATAAGGGACAGGTATTATATTTATTGCACACAACACACAACTTTTTTATTATCACTATTCCGCTAATGTTTTGTCGACCAATTAATATGAAAAAAGTTGTGAAAATTGTTGCCATTCTGGGTGTGAATTGAACTCTGGGCTCAAACTATGCGATTAAACGCTTTTTTATGTATGTGTTATTGAAAACGTGTTATATGTTTTATAATCAGTCCTTTCTCTTGAGCCATGAATTATATCAGACCTGACTATAAATTAACAATTTTTTGATTACATTAACTCTGTCTATGTTTTGATGGCTTTTCTTTGCCAGTAGTCGCCAATAGTGAGCCCCCGACTAATCTTTCATTAATGCCGGAATATTGATTGTCTTTTGGTGTATATGAGTGTCAGTAATGATGAAATCATTTTCCAGTAGTTATCTGTAGTCAAGTGTTGGCCCAACTCTTCACATCAATAATGAATTTTTTTGTTGAGTAAGTCATCAATTGATGCCATTATATACCACTTTAGATACTAATGTTTTTCATACAGAAGTTCTCTGTTTTAATCAAACTCTTCAAACAATTACTGTTATATTCAAAGGGCATTTAAGTGCCATCGTTAGGCTCTTTAATGATTTGCCAGAAAAAAATTATTCGGATAATTCTCGTTATGTTATGTGATGTTCTCATCTTTAAAACACACTAATTATCATCAAAAGAGACTTGAATTTTGAAATTTTGCTTCTTTTTTGATGGCATATAATCTGTAAATGTATTTAAAATTCCAATTAAAAACCTTTTTCATGGCTCCGGAAAAAATAAAAAATTATATAACGAATTAAAGACATGAAAAACTTCATTAACCAAAAGTTAGTTAACGTTTGAGTCTTGATATCCGTAGCCATGTTTGAGTTGCGAGACCACCACCACCTCTACCCTCTACCCCACTTACGCCGCGCTCTTCGTTATAATTTGGTTCAATGTTGGAGCCCTTGATTGGGAGCCCTACCCATTGCCTAAGTATTAGCTATGAGTGCGTAACGTTATTATAAAGTATTGAATATTTCTTCTTTGCTCTGACTCTGGCCTAAGGATAGCCTCTGAAACATTGCCTTTCGTTTAGTTATTTCAGAGTTCGTATACATTAATCAAAATAATTAAATCACTAAAAGAGAGACATTTATATGAATAGAGTGTAGTCTTGTGAAGGACTATGGCTTCAGTGGAATTGATTTATGCAAATGAAGTAAAAGTAATGTTAATTATCTTTTATTTGTTGATTTGAATCAAAAATAAGTTTCAAGTGTTGGGTAAATAATGCGATTCCAATGCTATTCAATCAGTTTATGCGTTCAATGAATGAAATTCTCGTTTTTGCGATCATTTATTGTGAGAACGATTGCCATCGCCTTTGGTTTGGGTAAACCTTTAGGCTTTATCAGTGCCTTCCCTCTCGACAACTCATAATATTGTCGTCTGAAATGAGTTGAGATCAGACTTTGCTCAGTATTTGTTGGTATTTGCCATTCAAGTGAGAGCCAAGTGTTGAAGGGCTGACTGGCTCTACACAAATCGATTGGCTTCGCGAGTGTTTCAGTAAACACTTGACTAGAAATCGGACAATATTTTCACTCAATATATTTTACCTGATGTTTGCTGTGCCAGCGCTTAGGCATAACATTCCTCGAGATTTTCCATTAAGTCATTCATCGAATAACTTTTCGCTCGATCATTCAATTTCGAGACATAAATATCTTTTTTCCATTTCCTTCAAATAGTGTTCCCATCGATTGGTTTCATTGTTTTGATGGCATTCGTTGTTGTTATGCATTTGGAAAGACTTGTTGTGATTCCTGTTTTACTGAATAATTGATGAATCATTGCCTTCGTTTCGGTAACGGTTTGTTATATGAATTAATTATAAACATTACTAACTATTAGTACTGTTTTATTGTCGGTTTGCACCCCCACTGACCCCAACATTCTCCTCGATTTCTATTATCTTCTTTAGTTGTTTGCGTCAAATGTTAGCAGTATTTGCATACAAAGAGTCCACTTCCATACGGATCTCTTGGAAACGATAGCGGCGTCGCCCATATGTGTGTCTATACTTCGCAGATGAAAGTCTTGTTTGACTCAATATTCCGATATAACTGCAAATAACAGTTAATCTATTGTTTGATTGGTTCTGTTCTCTCCCTCTCCCAAAGTATTTGATCTGTTCGGCACTTGTTTTGCATTCAAACAGAGTATTATCGGTAAATAAAGGACTGGTTAGACATGAAATTCGCCATTTCTTCTGATTTCTTGGGATCACTTATCTGTGGATCGCATCTCATATTTTTATAACTGATATTTTGCGGCATTTTCTGCACGAACTTCGCTCAGAATCATATGAAAGCCTCGTTTATATGTTGTGTTAAAAACGTTATCGTGATTTCGGGCTCACCATTCAATTGGTTTTAAGTTTCCGAACCACTGGTGCTCTTTGACCTCAATCCACACAACAAATACCCGTATATTCCGTCCTCTCATTCAATGATGAAATCATTGTTTTCTGAATAACTCTGTTCTTAAATAAAAAATACTTTTCCTTAAAAATGAAATTCATTTAAATATTTTTTCTTCAAAGACTTTCTATTCATTTCCCAGAGTTTTCGCATTCATTAAAAATTCTTTGGCTTTTCTTTTCAATCCTTATAAATGTTGTATTTTACGTGTGATTTATGGCTTTCACTCTTAATTTCCTCGCTATTAAAATCAATTATCATTTTTTATTAGCCGTTAAGAACTCTTTCTTTTGATTTCACGAAGAATTCGCTTTTGATTCATTGAATTAGTTTTCAATGAAATAAATAATTAATAATATTATTTAGTTTTAGGCTTTGATTACTCACTCATAGAGTTAAGCCGTTTGTCGATTGAATCTGTATTTCGTGTGCAGAATATATGAGGCTATCGATGGAAAATCAATAATTATGACCACTTCCAGACATTTTCAGACCTTTTTCTCCTTAATATCAATTTTTCACGACATGTCCTCAAACAACAACAAAATGTTTCCCATTTTCAACCTTTTTTTGTTTTTCAGTTTTGATTTATCTTTAAATTGAATACTAGTTTAGTTAAAAATTAATCAAATGATAAGAAAAATCTGTTGATTTTCTTTAATTAACATATTTTTAGTTATTAATTATAATTATTGTTGTTTTTGCTTTCAATTTAATAAATCAAATCAAATGTTTTTTTTTTCTCTTTTCAATTCTCAGAATCAGTTTAATGACTGGACTGAGCAGTTCTGACGCCTTCTTTGCACAGAATTCAGTTTTAATGTTCACTGGTTTTAAACTACAACTGAGAACTTGTCTCAAAAGAAATATTATTGTTTTTATGTTAAATAATTATATGTTTGGGCGAAGTCGTAGTCCCTCTCAATGTGTGGATACGAATGTAATGGACTTTTGTGTTAAGAATTTTCGTGTAAAACATTCATAACATTAGTGTCACAAATATTATGTAAGAACTGAATGACTTATGTTTATGTTATGCGGTGTTCGCTCTGTACGCCAGAGACACGACTTTGAGCACTCAGTTAGGGCTCTGAAAGTAGTCTTAATTTACACCATTTCTATGTATGAATTGGTTTTTGTCACAACTTTTGTCAAATATTTTCTCTCCACTCCTTTCGACCTAATGTTTTGCTAAACAATTTTCAGCGCTTTTCCCCACTGTTTCTGCTTTCAATAGATTTCTGAACTCCAATAGTCTGACATATTTTGCCGAAAATAAGTTATCAATATTTCACATATGCTTTGAATGCATTGACACTTATTTATATACAAATGATTTCGATTCCACTGATTTTGAATTGAAAATCAATCGGATGAAAATTTTGCGATTTTTTGAGTTTCACCTCTCTTTGGATTTGTTGAATGCATTCGTCTGACTGTATTCTGACTGTATTTGCATTGATTGGAGCCCTGAGTATACAAAAGACAGACTTCTGTTTAGACTGAGATAACAAATGTTTTTTAAGTTTTATTCCAGACTTTATTAGGACATAGAATGCGTTTATTCGCTGAAAATATTTTCCGATTCTGTTCTGTCGGGTATTAACAGCTTGAAGAGGGAGAAGTCCTATTGTATTAGATGGGGAGCACATACTTTTGCAGGTATTCCTCACTCTATACGCTCACAACAATTGGGTTTTCGTATTGAATGGAAGAGTGTTTGCGAATAGCAATTAGAGAATACTTTTGGCTTATTATATAACTTTAGCCAAATTGAAATTATATCGATCTGTGCTTTGCCTCCACTCATACATAGCCAGAGCTCATACATAGCCAGAGCCCGAGTCTATGCCATCTGTATATTATGCAAATTTTGACGCCAATCACTACTATTATTAGAATTATTATTAGAGTTAATTTATTACAATTTGTTACAACACTTTACTGTTTTCAACTGATATTCAGTCCGTTATTATGCGAGCCTTTAGTCTTACAAATGCTAATTACATATACCGTTCCAATCGATTCCTACAGACATTCCGTTTTGAATTCATATAAACATTTGTCAGAATATTTTGCTCGTTATCTGACAAATACTTCAGTGAATGAACTTTCAATGAATTGCTTTGAAAAACGAAAACAGATATTTTGATTCTGATTAATATCTCTTTTGCATAATATATATCGGAATTTGAATCAATGTAAACCTATTTTGAATATATATTTTTGTGATGTATTAATACAGCAGAGAATTGATTAATTATTTAAATTATTTTCTACTTTTCTCCGAATAAATCATTTTTTAAATCATTATTTTTGCTGATATTTATATTAAATTTATTCTCTCCTCTCATAAGTTTGAGAAATATTTTTTCGGTTAAAATATATTTCTTTCGTTTTTTCGTAAAATCGATTTCCAATCGCAACACAATTAGAAACGTTTGGCAAAAGAAGTATTACTGGAAAGGCGTTCAGTCTGTGAGCCATAATCTGTAATCAATAGGACGATAGCGGATCTATTGATTTCTTTTTCTTCTTCAGCTCAGCTTAACTTTAAACGACTTTAAACTTTTGAGCCAAAGATATAATTTCTTTTTCGACGCACTCGTTTGGCTCTTGGTCTTATTTTTGTTATAATTATCGTTAATAATACATATGTTTAACTCTATACTAATTTTTTATTTTATTTATAACATCCAATACTCATATATTGATGGCCTGTATTCCACAAAAATAATTATATGTCGAGTAATAGACACTTAGATTTGTAGCTTTTGGTGGCGTTCAGTGTCTCCTCTCTTCTCCTCTCTTCCATACATATATTTTTTGGCTCTCTTTAAATGATTTTGGGCTCAAAAAACTTATACATTGAAAGAGTCGGTGAAAACAGGTTCGCAGTGTTGTATGTACGGCGACTTTAAAGCCCTACCCATCTGTTGGCTGGCGCTGACCTTTTCTCCGCAAATAAGTCCAGAAGCGATGATGTTTTGGTGGCGATGGCGTTCCTCTCCCTTTACCACTTGGTTGTCTCTATGGCCCAGTGCTATTCCCTGCGCTCTCAGTTCACTCGAGTGTAATGCATTGCTATAAAGGGACGGCATTTTGTCTAATATTTTAAAATCACTCTTGAATTGCAAAATGTAGACAATCTCTGCCTCTCTTTGGGTTCGCTTTTCGTTTCACTACTTTATTGTTAAGAGATTTCAAAAATTGTATTCAATCGGAGACTAGACTTGAATTGAGTGTCTTTTCACAGCTTAGAGTCCTTTTAGTTCGCATTTTATAACCAGTCCTTTATTGTCATTTGATTTTTTCACACATTTTATTGGACACATATTTTATTCTGTGCTAATATTTCGTATTTATCTACACTTCTATCGATCGATAGGAAAATTCGGTTAAAATTTGTTTTTCTCTTCGGAAAAATGTCTGACTCCTCATGTTTTTGGAGATACTTTACAATCAAAATAATTAAAATTTGAGTAATAGATGTAATAAATAACTAAATCGCGTGATATTTAGTTAATAAAGAAGAGGCAAAAACTGTTGCCCGAGAAAAAGGTTACAATTTTTGTGTATCTTTTGATATGATTTCATTGGCGTTAATAATATTAAAGCGATTGCGTGACTCGTATTCACTATTTTCTCTTCTGATACCGATATCTACAAAAGAGAAGTCCTTTTTTGCTCTAATATTATATTTGATTTATATTAAAGGATACTTAGTCTTCATATCTAGAAATTCATTTGATATGAATGGTTAGTATCCATAAGAGTTAAAAATGTGTCGGTCTCTGCACAGAACACACATCTGTTGCGACTGTAGGCTAATCATTAGAGGACTGATCTCCTGCTGGGATCAATTGGCGCTGCCATTAGGCCTATTGATCGATTCCACTAAGGATTTACGTTTTATCGATCTATTATTGCATTTGAAATGACTATCAAAATATCTCTCGTTAGCCCCCATTCAGCGGCCACTCTGTTCCCAATTGAAATGTATGGTCGAGTAGTATATGTATTGAAAGTTTGTCTTCACCCGAGTGTCGAGTCCAGAAACAGGTCATTCAATTACAGTTATTTTAAGCCATTAATCTGTTGATGACTTTACATTACAATCATTTGGCAATCAATGATCGCATCGTTAATATCATTCCCAACATTAAAAGCATTAAAATTAAATACTTGTGTTGTTTCTGTGGCTGACATTGAATCCAAACTTTGTTATACTTTTTATTTAATTTGTAGTCTTTTTCTCAGATTCCCTATGAATGTAATGTAAATCCTTCCGGGTTTTTGTTACTACCATTTGATATCATAATTATTTGTTCTGCAAATATGTGAGAACACAATTAGTCGCTGTTTTTCTTACATTTAATTTTTTCTGACTCTTCATTGACCTGCAATTTGGGCTGAAAATGCTTTTCTCATTTAGGAATCGATGTCTTATGTCTTATGTTTTTGTCATTTATTCCGTTGGCCTAATCGTTGTCAGACATGTGCTCTTAATTCAGATCCAAACCCCAGAAAGCCTTAAATCGTTTTGTGTTGCGTTGGTTTGACTTCGTTTTAATGATTATTATATTTTGTTTGCAATGAAGTAATGCCAAGAATTGTTGTATTCCTTGCATTGGTAGAGTCCACGCATTTATGCCATCAAAACTGATGTCCGATCCAGATATGTGTGTCATCTGACTCCTCGCAAATATATTAACCATATATTTATAGTTATCTCAATTTGGTAACCCATCTATTGATATCTCATCAAATTTCTTGATGAAAAAGTATCTGTCAATTATTTTTGATGTGAAAACAACCCTCACTTTATTCAGAGCGTTGTTAGCCTTGTTTTGAAGCTCTGTTTTCTCCATTTTTCATAACATATATTCATAATTATTATAATAATCAAATGACTACTCTATGACTCCCCTCGCACTCCAATTATGGCAATCAGTAGATGTTCTTCATATGAGTGAAATTCGAGACTTGGTTTAAAGTATTGATTGTTTTATGATTTTAGATACTTATGTGTCTCTAATTAAGACTTATTTATCTCTAATGACATCCATCTTCTACTGAAAGGGTTGGTAATTATGGAAATAATAAACGCAAATAATAGGAATAATATTAATGAGGAATATTGGGTATAATATTTGTGTTGTTTTTGGTGTTTCCCTCTTCTCCTGCGATCAGTCTCTGGTCTGTTGTCGTCTAATTTGATTAATGATATGATTTATGCATTCAGTCGACGTAATTAATAGGTATTGGATTTCCTTTTGATTATACGGCAAACACTGCTCTAAAGGGCTGAAGGACTGGTCGGTTGGGTTCCCGGTTTGCCTTTTGATTCTTCGAGTCATTGCATTCCTGCTGTGATTATTGCCATTCACTCCATAAAGATCAGTGTCTAAGACATATATTGTGCGCACCGAAGTAGCGAAAGGCAGGCATTGCACTGCCATATCTAGAGTCAACTGTGCCTATGTTGTGCCACTGCTGACCACTGCTCATTAAGCCTCTCATTTGTCACTGTCATCCCTACCCCTCAGGAAGTTTTAACTTCTTTTTGAGCCACAATTGCTTCAGTGATGATCACTTTCACGTGAATTCATTAGTCGTATCTAATTTGAAAGTCTTGTGCTCTGCTCTTCAAAATCAAGAAAATCCCTTAAGTGGACCAAAGAAGTCGCTCTTCTCTGCGTCTCTCCCTTTGGTTCTCATTTGCGTTGAGAGCCTTTCAGTTTGATTTTGGCGTTGCCTTCAAATGCCTTCAAATGCTGTCCAATAATAGATTGGATTCCATTTGGACCCAACTCTCTCTGATCTCTGGATTTCCGTACGAATTCACTGATTGATAGTTTTTGGTGTATTTGGTGTTTCACTTAACTTAAAAATCATATACAAGTGTATAGAAGTCTATCGCTGGCATTCATTCGCTTCAATACATGCCATCCGATTGTGTGGACGTTATTTCACTACATTTTTCTTGTGCTCACTTCTGGGATATCATATAAAATATCTTTTCTATCAAAGTATTAACTATCGGATAAGAAATTCCATTAGAAGTAAGTTAATTGTGTCTATTATTTATTCAAAATCTGCTCGAATCTGCTCGAATCTGCTCTCACTGGTCAATGAAATACCTTTTTTCTTATAAATAAATAATACAAAGAATTAGTGTATTATTTATTGAGAAAAATATTCTCTTTCTGTTGTCTCTTAAAAGTAGAGCTCAAATAAGTGTCTCTTAAGAAGAGATTTAATACAGTGTTAGTAATCATCATATTTTTGTCAATTGCTTTAATCTTTCGTCACTTCTACTCAAAAATGTGTTCTTCTATTCAGACTTGAATTTAATCAGAGAATTGAAAACATGTTTTAGTTGAGGACAGCCTTAGCTCAGCCTTAATGCTATATAACGCTCAAGTGTTTGGTTGGAAATAAAATGCGAAAAAACTATTAAAACTGTTCTATCAATTTTGGAGATCATTTGTGCCAAAACTTGTTAGACTATGAATGCGTTGAAATGTATTTGTGATAACCATCTCTTGGTATGAAAAGTACGAAAATAAAAAAAACTCAATACTCAAGGAATAGTGTTTGAATACATGGCACCAACTCTTGTGTGTGTCTCTCCTCTCGTCAGTTTTGGATTTGATGTGTGTTCCTCGGCTCTTATGGTGTTCTTCTCCATTCAATCAATGTTATCAGCAGAGAATGTTTTCACCAATTTTTTATAATCAAGCGCTTAATCTTCACAATAGTGAGCATACAATTCGCTTAAACTGTTTTATAATTTTGTTGTGAAAACTTATTCTGAGGTAACGGTTAAGTTCATTATGTTTTTTCTGTTGTCAGATCCCATTATTCTTCTTCTTCCTAAACATCTTCTCCAATGTTGGGCTCTTATTCTGTCTGCGAATTCAATTATTCTTTCCTTTATATTGTCGTTCATTGTTAGGCATTAAACCCGAATATAATTTGACAATCATTTAGTCTATCATTTATTATACAACTATTACACAACTCATACCTGTCTTTCACTCGAATTGTTGATTGTATTCATATTCTTCTCAAACAATAATTTTTTTGATCTCTTCTTATTGTTGAAAATCAATTTATTATTTTCTCTTCACTTCATTTCTGCGATCATTAGTTTTGAGACGTCTTTTGAAGACATAATAAATAAAATTAAGTTTTATATCATATGTAGTAATAAATGGGTTCAGAATTAAATTTTTTATTTGTTTTTCATTCTATTGGTCCTCTCCTCGGATCGATGTTTTCTTTTTCTCGTCGATCATTTCATTTATTCGCTCGTTATTTATCAAAATCCTGTTCAAGTCCTCCACTTAATGTATTTAATGTCCTTTAATTTTCGATTTCCTCTTTGAAAAAAAGGAGATGGCTCAAAAATAAATAATCCTCGCCATCAGATAAAGGATGAAAATTCTAATTTAAAACTCAAGATATATTGAAATTCTCGGCTCTAATGATAAATATATCTTTAATTTATTTGATTAATATTTAGTTAGTTTTCTCTTCTTTTTTATCGCTTCTGTTTCGCTATTATTTTGAGGCGTCTCAGTGTTTATCATAATTATAAACGATATACCATTTGCTGGATATAATTCGTGCACTAATTTTCATGTTTTCGGAATTTTTAATCACAAGTATTTCTGTACCTCTGTTTCCTCGGTTAAAAAGTAATGTTTTTTGATTTTGTTTGCTTTGTTACTCAATTCGCGATTTTTCTCGAAATGAGTTCAATATCCAAAGTTTTTGTTCAAATGAGTAGAAAAGGTGTGTTTGTTGTGAAAGTACTCCATATAAAGTAAATTTGTTTTAATCAAAAAACAATTGATATTTGTTTTAAGAGTGTTTTTGGGTGAGATATAACAGTCAATAATAGTCAGGGCAATGATCAGCAACTATCTGCTATCCGATCAATGATTAGGAGCCTATTGGCCGGCGTTGTGATAATTGTTCTGTTCTGATACTAATTTTGGAAAGTTATCTGACTCAACTGACACACGTCCACATTATTTAATTTGAATAATCACTTTTGGCTCCTATATATAGCCTCACAATTAGCAAAAAGAGCAGAATTTTCCAATTTTTTTTGTTTCGGTTTAGTTATAAAATATAAGTTTAGATATAAATTAAAATCTTTGGGAATAAATTGAGTTCATTTCATTGGCGATTTAGCCCAGGGTTATGCTTTAATTTATTATTATTATTATCAGTTATATAAGTTATATCCACTACTCGTTCGGTTATTTTATTCCTCTCTGTTTGGAACACAAGGCGTGGTATTTATCTCTTCGGGGATAACACAGTTCTTGCCATCAAAAGCAGATGCAAAATAAAAAATTATTTTTTAAACATTCAGATTCTCTGTTCTGAGAGGACTTCTTCTCTACTCTCATCTATACCTCAGCTCCAGAACTGCTTTTCATTAATATATATAACATTAGACTTGTTTGGAGACCATTTCAATCATTTATAAAATAAAATTCATTATTTATTAATTCGATTCGCGATCTCTAATGACTTCTCATATGTTTTGTTTCTTTTTCCTCTCTCTTTGTTTTCTTGTTGTTTGCATTGAAATCACATTTAATTTATTGACATTCCGTTTGAAAGTTTTGAAAACTCAAACTTTTAATCCAATAGAAATTCATGCAATCATTTGACGAATCCAACGATAATATCGTTGCCATCAAAATATTTTATTTTCTTCTAATTTCACTCTATTTTTCAAATACCTCTCATTAAGTCGCAGATGAAATACTGAAGATATCGGAGGCGGTGTTTTCAAGACTTGTCCTCTTATTTCTTATAAATGTTTTTAATTATTTGGCGATTGTCTCTGATTTGGAGTCTTTTACTTTGCGATCATTGATTGATCAGATCGTTTGCAGTTAAAAATAGTCTCAAACTATTCAATAAAAGAGACGGCATAAAGGGTTTGGCCCACAAATTGTTGAAAACACGTTTTTTACAGTTTTACCACAAATCGCTTTATGCTGTAATTCGAGTAATGAATTCTGTCCTTAACTTTAGTCAAAGGCCTAAACCTTTAAGTTTTAAAATGTATAACAAAACCGCGTCTTCTTATGTAATAACTTCCGCGTTATTATTATTTTAATTTTCCATCCGAAACATTTTTCGCTATAATTGGACATAACTCTGAATTAGTGGATCTCTCTCCCTCTCTCCCCAAAAATGTTTGAAATTTGGACAAAATTGCTTTTTGGGAATCTTTTACTAATAAATATTTGATTTATATTTCGTTAAGAATTCAAATGTAATACTTTTTGAAACAAAATCTATTAAATTATTAAATATTTTTCTTTCTTTTTTCTAATTCTAGGAATTGATGTGAAGACAAAGTAGTGAAGTGAAGATGTTTTTGATCGTGAAGTTAGTCTTCGTTCAACTTTTGGTTTTACTCTCAAATCTGCATTTGATTAATGGAAAGGCGTTGAAAAGTAAGTCACATTAATTGAAATTAATTAACTTGAATACAAAGCATTTGTTGCAAGAGTATCTGACACATGTTTGCCATGATCTTTGTGTTCCAATTGCAAACATATTTTTCTTGTTTTGCTTTCAAAACAATAATTTTGAAGAACTTTCTTATATTAAATGATTAGTCTTTGTTGTGAAAAACGAAAGTCTTATATAATTGGATTGCGTTTAAAAAATAGTTTTGAGAAATACCACAACTAATGAATCATTTGTTGTTTTCTGTCTTCAGATCAATTGATGCAATTGTCTGAACAATTTTTTCCACAATAATATGTTTTATCTTTTTGTCTTCAGCTGAGAAATAGTTGATTATCGATGGCTTACACTTATTATTAGAGACAGACTATGATTACTAGTTTTCACTTTTAATGGTTACCTATTTTTTGCTAATATTTATCAGAAAAAAGTCTATATAACCGAAGGATAGAACCCAAGAATTATTGTTATTTTGTGACGAATGTTGTGCCACAAGTGCTCTGAGTGTATGTGCCGTTTAAGCCATAGGAAAGTGGAGTAAATCTATTGGTGCTGTTCGACTGAATCTTGTTTTGTGATGGATTGCAGTGTTTTTGCTGCCGAACATAACACAAGCGAACCGGTCATCAATCAGTCACTTCATAGACTCTGAAACCCTATTTTCTTGGCTCACAATTTTCAATACTATTTTATTTTATTTCGATTTTTTATTTCTCTGTCGCGAATCCTATTCTTATTTAGTTTCAATGTTTCACTCGATTCATCATTTTTTGTGTCCATTGCTTCCCCTCCTCGGCACTGGTTGTCTGTGCAGAGGGCGTCGCAATATTTTTTTCGCCCGAATTATTTCTGAAGTAAAAAGTTTTTGTCTTAAAATTATTTTTTGGATTTTCTCAGTTGAATGAATCGATTTTGTTTTTGCCACTCTTTAAGCGACAAATTTGTATTTCTTCTCATTTATTGTCAGAGATTTGTTAGTTAAGTATCTAATCCTTGAATATTCGCATATATTTGGAACTAATTCTAAAAATCAAGCAAACTTTGATGGATGAAATTTGCAAGTTTTCTGATTACGAGTCAAATTTTCTCTTTGAAATTCAATCTCTTGGATATATCAGAAGAAGAAAAGCAAAAACGAGATAAAAATTTTTGGTTCAGTGAATGACATTTAGGCGAAAGACTCACACTTTTGAGAATATCCAGAAATAGTCGACTTTTGACAATATTTCTGTTTATTTCGGTTTACGATTTCATTTATATCTGTTTAATATGAGTGATAACCAAATGATATATTCGGAGGAAAAATAAATATTTTCACATTTCATTTCATATAATTTATCTGATTTTTGTCTTCAAATCATTGATTTATTGAATAACATTATTCTTCTTAAGTCGTATTCGTTTGAATATATTTATTGATCGTTAAGACAATTGAAATTTTATTGTCTATGAAATAAAGTTTTGCCAAAATTATTGGTCGAATGAGAATTAAATTTGTTTGAAGAGAGAATTGTTATCTAAGGTTAGGATCAGAGCTCTTCTCCTGTCTGTGCCTCCAATATGTTTGGCAATGATTTTCTTGGAGTCAGTCATAAAATTTTAGTTGATTTTCACAATTGGGGTATAGTTTGAGAGAAAAACTATCGTAAAAAGTATTCAAATTTGAGTTTTAGGGCTCAACTAATTTAGTTATGTTTATGTTCACTAAGTTTTCAAACAGCACTTAAATCTACTGCCGGTTCCCATTGTGTGCGGAGTAGAGCTGAAAAACTATTATTTTATTGCTCAGCCATTGTTTACCCCGACTTTACTTCGCTCTCGACTTTATTATTCTATGGGATCACAACTTAAGTATAATTAGATGAAAGTTAAACCGACAATAAATTCTTGAAGTCTTGTGTTTGGATATCCGCTCTTATTTGTGTCTCTCCTTATCAGAGTGTTTGCCAAAAAGAGTCATGCTTAAATTTTATTCCAAGTGGAAGTGCAAGTCTACCAGTTTTAACTAATTAATGAATTATTGCCGACCAGTGTTGAGAGTATTGTCACAATGGATGACAACATTAGACGACATAATAATTAATGTCAGACTTTATTAAATTTTTTGTGTTCGACCACTCGTTCATCTCAAGCCTTCTCCTCTTTATTCATTAGAAATTATTTTTTATGTGCTGTTCATCGCTCAGAATATGATTTAGGATCCAATTTATTAACTGATGTATATATGGATGAAAAATATAGTATTACTGTTGGAAGAGTTGGCTCTGAATTTTTTATTTCTCTTTCTCTCTGATCCCAAGACTTGTGAATAAATTTTTGAGAGAAAAATAAATCTTAAAATTCATGCAATCAATAGACTTATTTAATCAGATTTCTTCACTTTTCGAGCCTTTCTTTTTGCTTTTTTTGCAAACTCGGAATCACCCGATCCTACTCTTTATGTGACTGATTGTCAGCTTTTCTTTTCTTTGTTTTCTAGTATTTTTGTTTTCGTTTTTTTTGCGCAAAAACTTCTGAACCAAAAAATATTTTCGAAGGAAAGGTTTATTCAATGATTTTGTTTCTGCATTTTAAGCATTCCTTTCTCTAACTTCAAAAGTACGGAATATCTGATGAACTGAATATTTTCGAGTAGTTTAGTCTCTCTCCAGAGTCGACAACATTTCACAAAATGGTTATCGAAGTACTTATAGTCGAGAATATGTTTAAAACCTTAAGTGACAGACGTTTCGCCAGTTGTTTAGTTCACTCTTTTAAATGATTTCTTCAATAGTTATTTTGCTGTTTATTTATTTATCGCAAAAATGGACTAATTCTCAATCAAAAGCGATCGGCACCGGAGAGACCGGAGAGTAGTTTTGACGCTCTTCTCATTTCAAGTGGTGTTTAGAATAAAGTTTAGATATTTTATTGGATTTCAAACACAATTAAAGCGAAACCAAAACCAATGGTCTTATCTAAGAGTTGGCAGTATTTAAGAAATGGTTCTTTATTTGCTTTGGCAGAGCAGAGGAGAGCACAGCACAAGACATAAAGATAGAGAAACGAATAATATATTTATATTAAAGCCTACTTTCATTGTCAGATCGTTTTCCTGTATTCGTAACGCAAATGATGAGAAATAGTGAGCAATAAAGACAAATATTACTGTTTGGCCGCCAGTGCTTAACAGTGCCAACAATTGTGAGATAATATAGTAGTGGAGTCCTCACGAAAATATCATTTGAGACCTAAACACACAATTTTGGCTCTCATTGTGTGTCTCTTCTTAACGGCTATACCATAACTGTGTGAATAACATAGTGTACTAATGACTAACTTTTATTTATTTTTTGCCCGAAATTTCATGTCTGCTGCCCTTTGGGGGACCGGCAATAGCTGGCGTCTCACTTCAATTGCCAGCTATTGTACACTCCATTGTATTTAACCCGAAAATTAGTCGTTGCTCTCAAGTGAACAATACCTGTGCTGTGCCATTGACTCACAATTGTTATTATTAATAACAAATAAAAGCTTCCAAACAATTATTTTTGTGAATCTCTTTTAACGGTGTCTTCATTTATATCCCCTTTTGATAGTTGTTCTGATAGTCGTTTTGATAGTCGTTCCACTTTTTGCTCTCAAATCCTGTATTTTTAGATTTATTTGAAGAATATTTGATTTTCTGTTAATTGTTTGTCATTCGCTTATCTAATGATTAATTTATTGCAAATATATTCAAATTCTTATCAATTGGCCGATCAGTTCATTATCATTGCTATCCAGGGGTTTGTCGCACAGACGGGAAGGCCTACTAGTCTTCACCCAAATGATGAATAATATCTTTTTTCTTCATTCGGTTAATGTCTTTGCTATTAATTTAGTTATCCATTAAATTTATTTTATGATTTCGCTGAAAATTCATAATATTTTTTACATATTTTGTTTATGTATTGTTATTACGCCAAATAAACTGAACTAATGATGAAAATAATGAAATAATGGCTTTTTGTGTTGTCGTGTGATTAAGACGACAAACCATTTTCTCGACACGACTTTTATCAGTGGAAAACATCTATTTATGTTTGTAATTAAATTACTCCACAATTCAGTAATAATGAGTGGAATCAAAATAATTATAATCATTAGGATTTCGTGACATTGCGTTCACAGTTTGGAGAATTTAATGGAAATTCTTGTCTCTCCCTTGACTTATATCTGGATTTATGGCCGGTCTTCTCGTTTAGACCTTATTTTATATATCAAAAGATTACTCGTTGTCGACGACCAGTGGTTTGTCTGTTGTCTCTGTTTCGCCACAACTTCTGATAAGACTATTGATTCATCTCTTCTTCAGATCAGTTAATATTTCTTTCCTTTTAATAAAAATCGGATAAAAGTGTAATCTTCTGATTGATTTTGTCATTTTGTGTCCACTGTTTACCCGATAACTAATTGATTCTCTCACTGATAGTCAGCCATTTTTTACCCATTCGATTGACCCCTCGCTTAGTTTTGCTTTCAATAGTTGACTATTCGGCTAAAAATCGATAATAATTTCTGTTTCAATGTTTTGAGTTTTCATTTCAAAAGATTCACTAAATATAATGTTTAATAATTTTATGTATTATTAAACGATGAGAAACAGTGCGTTACGAATGTGTGTCGGCTTTTGTCTCACTTTTGTTCCCAATATTTTCCAATGAGTTTCGGCCACATATGGAGTGATTTATTCGTTTGGATTTCTTTTTTCATCCAAAAAATTCATACCAGTATTAGCTCTCTCTCTCTCTCTCTCTCTCTCTCAATCTCTATCTCTCTCTCTCTCCATCTCTCTCTCTCTCTCTCTCTCTCTCTCCTTCTCTTTCTCTCTCGCTCTCTCTCCTTCTCTCTCTCTCTCTCTCTCTCTCTCTCTCGCTCTCTCCCTCTCTCGCTCTCTGGCATATAAACAATGGAAATATTGAGTCAAAACACGATATAATTATTTATATGCGGCTAAATATATGAAATTTAATCAATTTTTTGTTTCTATTTCACTATTACTATCACTAATTAGTATTTTTAATATTCAGTTATATTTAATATGCGATATAATAAAAGTTTAGTATCGAAAAGACCTTTCAATGAGGTTTGTTGACTGCAGTCCATCCCTTCGTATATCTGTACCTCTCGTTAGCCTTATCTGAATATTAATGTGTTTTTGTGTTTTTATTTGCTCTTTGAACTGATTTTTTCATTCAAATTCGAGAAATTGGTTTAATTATGAAACTTTTTGTTCGTATTCTGGGATAAAAAGATAGTTTGGATAAAATCTAATTATAAGTACTTATTAAAAGGGCTGTGAGAAAGAAATAATCGATCTTGATAATTTGTTATTTCAATTTAATCTACTTAATTTGATATTCTGTATCTCATTTTATTTTGTTTCAAAACATTGATTCGGAATAAATTTTGTTTTAATGATTTTTGTTGTTGTTTTGAATGTGTTTTTTGAATATCGAAATCTCTTTTGAAGTTAATATCAAAATAGGATTACTTTTTGAATACAAAAACCCATTAATTAATGGCTCGGAATAAGTCTGTTATGGAATTCACAAATAGATTTACAAAATATTTATGTTCGCAGAGAAGGGGAAAGAACTCCAAAAATAAATGTAATCCGTAATTGGATTTGCTTTTGAAAAGAATGGTTTTCAAAAATGCCATAACAACTAATGAATCACTTCTTATAGTTGTTCTGTTCAACGATGCAATTGTCTGAACAATTTGGTCAAAAATAATATGTTTCTTCATTTTGGTCTCCCAATAAGAAATGGTCGAACCCTTGGTCTGTCTATGGTTTCCCTTATCATTAAACATAGACATAGTATATGATCACTGCTTCTCGTTTTAATGATTACTTATATTTCTTTCAAAATTTTGCCCAAAAAATATTTGTCCGAAACAAATATTTATAACCGAAGGATATTTTGGACGGCATTCAAGTAGAAAATTGCTCCTTTAAAATGAATGGCATCTAATACCTGCCTCATTTGCTCTCAATTATAAACCTTTTTCACATTATTTTGACTAATTGTGAATTCTTAACGATGTTTAAGTCATTGTATGATTCGCTCCACTTTTAAGACATAAATGATTTTTTGGAAGTATTCAAAGAATTTGATTCATTGCTAATTGTTTGAGTCATTTACTTATCTAATGACTAATTGATTGTAAATTTATTCAAATTCTCAGCAATTTGTTGACTCAGAGGCTATTCATTAAATGAATAATTGACGAGAAAATATCGTTTCAATAGGTTTTTAGTGAGTCTGGAATTTTGTTTATCAATTGATTGCATAGTCTGTACCTCATTATCATTCATTGGTTTCAGGGGTTTGACATTCTATATGTGAGAACCCCTAGTATTCCGTCAGAATATCGAATATCTTGTGGCGAATCTGACCAATAAAATAGATATGATGTGAGGAATAAGCAATTTTTCAAATGACATATTTGTGTCGCACATCATATTCCCATCTCTTAGTCGTCAGTCGTATTGAATTTTGATACGACTTTTTGTATCAGATTAGAGATCGGACTCGTGTTTGAAATCATATATCCCTCACATCCCTTACAATATTGGAAACGCTTCTTATTTTTTGCTGAAAAGCCAATAATAGTCAAAATTATTTTAGTTTTTTTATTGCTGTATATGTTTTGTTTGAATCACATATTGGAGGCACATCTCCAGCAAAGGTAGGGTCAGAGGAGTCGAAGCGCAACCGAAGCGCAAATATACCCCTTATTTGATGCATCCCTGGAGGCACTGCCATAATAAACAAAAAAAACCTGTCCTTCGTATCCATGATTTTAAGACCAATAGTTATATTCGTTTTAGTTTTCGGTGAAAGTCTTTTTAGGAGTGGAATAAAGAAAAAATGTATTGCAATGGATTGGCATTGGATTGGGTTGTATTGCGATGGATTGCGTGCGCAAAAAATGCTATTTTCTCTCTGGTTATGGTTTGATGCAGTTTTATGGTTCACGCATCAACGCCACTGCCAGACCTGCCTGCCTGTCCTGCCAGTGTTCACCACCGTATAAGACAGGCATAAATACGAATGACTAAGAATATCAAAGACTTCTTGTTATATGACTTTTCATCATAACATTCGCGAGAGAGAGAGAGAGCATACCTGAGAGCTGCCGTTTTTAGATGAAAGAGCGCTTCAGGCTCTCTACTGGCAATGCATTTGTCGATTCCATTAAGGTTAGGATATTTCTAAAAAGCAATTTCTCTCAAAAATCTGTTCTTCGATACTAAAAATCGTTTTCAATTTAATGAAATAGATTTTGTGTACGAATTTATATTCCAATACATTTCGAGTTATGTTTTCTTAGAATTTGTCTAAAATTTCCATATTTCTTATGGAAGAGCGAATTTGTAAATCTTAGCGCTGGAACCGGATATAAACTCAATCAGGGTTTTTGAATATTGATATTCTCATGAATTTTGAATTTTCTTTAAGAAAACATTGAATCAATAGAACTGAAAACAAGTAATAAATTGTTTATCACTTCTATTGAATAGTAGAGAGATTTCGAGGAAATGATTTACAACAGAATTGGTTTTATTATAAATTCAATTTGAAATCCAATTTTTCATCCAATCATTTATTATTATTTTCTGTTATAATAAAAGTTTATTGTATTCCGTGAAAAGAGTTATCGGATATCAAAGAATGTTTTGATCCGAAATATTTCCATTTCATTGATGGATGAAATTCTCGAAACTTATTTTATTCGTTTGGAAGGCCTTATCTGAAAGGCTTTCTCTTATATGAGACGTGAAATAAAGAGTGAAAACTAGAGACTGAATCTGTTATTTAATCTGAAAAAGTCTGCATTCGTTTCGATAGTTTACAATCTTTTTCTGTTATTATAATAACACTATTTTCGGTCTATTATTACTTATCTCTCAGAAAGTCATCAAATGATTTATTATTATTGCTTTTCGCGAACATCACATCAATTCTTATACCTCTTATTCGATCTGAAAATATATATGAAATATATATAAAAAGGTTGGCTCCGGGCTAACGAATTATGCAGTAATAGTACGCTTTTAGAGAAGACAACACATAAGGCAAGTGTTGTATTCCCGGTCCTAACAGACCTGAGCCCTGGCGAACGGTCGCTAAGAATATCTGGTCTTTCTTTGCACTTCTCCTTCCTTTGGTGTTCACCTGTGCTGGGCTTTTGCATAACTACATCCAGAAAACCTGATGAACCAGTATTTCCTAATGTAATGAACTTTTTTTTCGGTGGCACTCACTGTTAGCACTCGACTACTAACTTATTTTTCTTCTTCACATTTATTAAAAGCACTTATTTTTTAATTAAATGCCAATAGTTTTTGATGATAACCATTACTGAAGGAGTTTTCTCTCCTTTCAAACGATGTCTATTCTCTCCTATTTTCGTATACTCTTTGAAGTATTGAAAATGAAATACAAAAGAGTAAAAACGATAAGAAATGATTACAAAACCTCATTAGAGTTCAAGTCTTGCGTTGAAAACAATTGAATCCGATTTTTTGCTTCGGGTTATTGAAGATCTCATTCACTTTCTTCACATTTTTAGTTTTCTCTTCTTCTGTCTTCTTTTGCCTTCACTTTATATCTTTATTTTATAAAATTTGAATTTTTTCTTCTCTTCTCTTATTTAAGTAAATTATTATTACATCAAAACTTTTTTCTCCGTCGAAACGCTTTAATTATATTTTTTGAGTCAAATCTCTCTGTTTATAATCCAAACCTTTCTGTAGACTTAATTTTAAGTTTAATTCTCTGAAGGATTTTCCGCTAAATTTGTTTTTTTCTGATATTAATTTTTAATGAAAGCATTTCTTCTTTTCCGACAAATCTAGTGCTGAAAAGTAATTATATTTAATAAATATGTTGTGCTGTGCTGTGCTGTCGGTCCAACTTTTGTTGTAATTACTTTGGATTCTTTCGATTGTCATTATATTTGTTTTCAACATTTTCTCTGTTTTAATCACTTTCTGATTCAATGGATAACTGTTTCCACACTTTTTCAAAGTTTCACAAACAGTAATGATCTTTAATTCCTGTGACTCTCGAAGACCGACGCTTTCCATCCCTTTGTTTTTCTCAGATATTATCAACGCTTCCAAATAATTGTAGTCTTTGTTAAGTCAATTGTGATGTCTCTCGAAGCAAATGAATGCAAAAACGAGAGAGAGAGAGAGAGAGAGAGAGAGAGAGAGAGATCCCCTCACAAAGGAGTTTATAATTTTTGTCATTAATAAAAAAATATCAGAAATTAAAGAGAAGAGAAAGAAGTGATGAAAAAATGCTAAATAGACGGCAGAAGTTTTTGAGGCCAACATTTGATTCATCGGCAGTTCATTGTCTGATGTCTGGTATGGAAAGCCATTATCGTCCATCTGTAACACAATGAATGACAGTCTAATTGCAGATCAGACATCAATTTTATCTTTTCCTCTGCTATAATATAAACCACTTTTTTGTTGACTTTCGACTATTTTACAGTACCTTTCCGTTGGTCTATTTGGGCATATCCTGTACTTTCGCACCACTCCATACGTAATATCAATACCTGTAATATAAGAGATATAAATTTCAAAACCATTGCGAGCCCTGACTGTTGAGTCTTTCCTGCGTTCATCCTCTGGTCTAATGGTATCCGAAAATTGTATACTTTTGGCCGATAATAACAGACTGTTTGTGTTACTCCT
The DNA here is from genome assembly GCA_034698165.1 of Punctoribates punctum. Lineage (NCBI taxonomy): Eukaryota > Metazoa > Arthropoda > Arachnida > Sarcoptiformes > Punctoribatidae > Punctoribates > Punctoribates punctum. Next base: position 33,174 of record JAQGBD010000147.1, read on the forward strand.
CATTGTGTGCAGACTTTTCAGACTTTTTCTGCAGTACTTTCCAAAAATAAGATCTGCAAAAGACCTTTGAGGTTGAGGTCATTTTCGGTGACACTCTAATAATGAGTTCTAAGTGTCTATGAAGTTGTTTTGCTGTCAAACGTGTCATTTAATCTCTATTTACACTCAAAAATGTTTTGACAACTTTTGCGATGAGAAATGAGATCCAAATATACAATTAGTTGATTCGCGAAACCAATTAATGACAGGACTTCTGAGGAAAATTCCGACTCAAATGAGTCATAAGATTGGATCTGAATTTGGTTTTTCAAAAAATCGATATTTATTGCACTCGAAATAGTTTTTCGCTCAAAAGAATGAATCATTTTTTTGTTTCACTTTTGCATATCTTTCGTATTCAATATTATTCGCTGTTTTCTGAGGTTTGAAATTCTCATAACTTGTTTTCTGAATCGATATCTGGGATTGAATTTTCATTTTTCATCCGTTTTTGTTACTGAATAGCTTTGTGAGGGGAGAGGAGGTCGTGGGTCGGTTGAGGTGCCAAACATTGACGGGTTTTTCTACTCTTCAATTTAATGAAAGAGAAGTGTCTGACCACTAAGTATTACAATTGATATTCAGATTTTTTATTGAAAAATATAACAAAAGTCGCTGTTGTGTTGTCCTAAGTGTTGGTACAATTCAATGCCATTATTCAGGCCTTTTGAGTGCCTTCTCTTCAATTTGATTGCAGATGCGATCCCCAATTAGCCATCAATTTGGTTGGTTGTGCCGACTCTCGGCTCAAGAGATTTCACTTTTGATATCGAATAAGAATGAAATGAAATGAAGTGAACACAAAACAGACTCTTCTTCTGACTCTTCTCCTCTTCTTTTCTATTGATTTGAGTCTAGTCTTCAGTCAATTCATATTTTGTTTGCAAATCACGAAATCTTTTATTTTGCTCTCCTTTTACTGTCAGTTCCTTCTCTTATTCACCCCTCAAATCGTCCCCCTTTTGGACCTCTCATTACGAACTTATAGTTATTTTATATACTTTTTATATTTGAAAACTTCTATCAGAAAGTCTTTGGGAATCGTCACAACTTTCAATGCTTTTCAATGATTTGTTGTCTTCTTTTTCTTTTAATGTGAACTGAATTTGAAGTGAATTTTCTCTGAAAAAACTCGACTCAAACTTCTGATTGACTTGACTTTAATTGGCTTAACTTTAATTGACTTATCTTTGGCTTAATTTTAATTCCGCTCACATTTATATTTCAAATACTTTGATCCAAATTAAAAAAGAAATTAATTAAATATCGGTTTAATCACTGAACGGGTCTTTGATTTCAAATTGAAATTCTATCAAATTGTGGATCCAATCAATGTTTAAGTCTATTCCCATATACTTCTCATCTGTGATGACAGCACTTCTTTCTAATGAGGAGATTAACGATAAGGTTGAGCACAGGTTTCGTACTAACCATCAGTTTTGAGTCATTAAAAAAGGTCTTATCTTTAGAATGATTTGACGGATTCCGACCAAACAATTATCGTTTGATTCAAAGACTGGCATTCAGTGAACAGAACAAAAAATGTTGTATTTGTTGTGTTGGGAACTGATTGATGGATAGTATTGATTGTCAGTCGAGGACTAGTCTCCCAATTGAGCGTTTGTTTGATTGTATGAACTGACACAGAATAGAATGCTTGGAACAGATCTAATAGATTAGATTCAATTCAATTTGTTATAGAATTAATGCTTTCTTTTATTAGTCACTATTGTGTTGTGTTGTTAACAATCAATACTCACATTTGTAAACCACTGCAACACTACTCCAGACAGTGCTCGGGGAGAGTACACCCAACTGACCAGATTTATGCTGAGACACATCATATGCCTACTGTTCCCTTATCTTCTGTCATAGTAATCATCATTGATTATCATTAGTTGAGTATTAACTCATCGCTAATACTCTTTCTTCTCCTGAGTAGACATCAAATCGACTCTAATTCCAAACTCTAATCGAAGTTTTTTGAAGACTTAATTGTTTTTATCGCTTTATTGACTTGTGATTCAACTAAACTTAACTCGAATCAACTCAAATCATAGATTTCCAGTACTTTTTTTATCAATTAATTGGAATTTTTTGACTTGATTTCAGGTGATGCCCCGCCCCGTCCGCCGAGATATCGGACTTTATATGCGTGCGAAGGCTCGTCGTTGGAGATCGTCTGTGAAGAGGGAACTTATATAAACCTCATCCGAGCAAACTTTGGCAGATTCTCGATATCTGTTTGCAATGATAATGGAAACGTCGAGTGGAGTGTCGACTGTATGTCTCACCGATCATTTCGGGTGATGCAGGAAACGTAAGTCATTCCCAATGTTCCTCTTTTTAATTAAATCTGATGTTAAGATATACTCATATCTTCTTATCTCTAAATGAATGCATCGATTCATTGAAAACGAAATTTGATTTCAAGTTTTTGACTTTTAGTTGAATTAAATATTTGTCTCTAATTTCAATCAAATTCATTGAAACAGTTGTGGAATGAAGAGGTCGTGTACTCTTCCCGCTTCGTCGGCTGTCTTCGGGGACCCCTGTCACGGAACTCTTAAATATTTGGAGGCCCACTACCAGTGTATGCCTGGTATGTACTGTTCGGTCATCGACTCCAACTATTGATTAGTTTTCATTCAATAATTACTTTGAATCTAATCTGTTGTTTATCTGTATTCAGATTTACCGCAGCTGTCGTACTCTCCGCGCAACCACTCTCTGAAGAACCCTTTGATACCATCGCAGGAGACGAATGATCGCAATTATGAGAACTCCGGTTCATCGCCTAATCCCAAAATTATAATTCCGGATACATATAATCCTTCGCCAATCATACCCTTTCCCGGACTTGAAACGGATGAAAAGCAAACAGAAGTCAGTGATACGGAAACTATGGTCTCCAAGAAGACGGACACTAATGACAACTCGGACCCAATTGAAGGCTATCGGCTTAATGAGAACGACATTCCGCCACCAATTAATCCGCCACTGATTTCAGATAATGAAACCCCAGTTATTAACTCAGATGACGACAAAACGATTGTCAGTAGTGGTAGTGATACCACTCTTAATGAAAACAGTGCCCATCAGTACTACTCCACATCTGAGCCCAAATTCAATAATAAAGACTCAGACTATGACTTAATTAATTATAATAAACCCAATAATAATAATTTCGAAACAAATCCTAAAATCGGTGGCAAATCCAGTGATGATAATGTAGTTCTTCATCAAATAGATCTCACTATTGATCATTGTATACCAAACTTCTCGCGAGGACTTTACTGGAATTGGACTCTGGCCGGTCATATCGCTAATCAGTCGTGTCCTGGAGGTGCTAAGGGGTTGGCTCGTTGGGCCTGCATCTACTATAATGGAAGCCCTCACTGGTCCCCTGTTTTGCCGGATATGTCCGACTGCTCTTCTCTTTGGATCAATCATTTGGAATCACGAATCAGTTCGGGCTTAGAATCTGTGGTCTCTTTGGCCGACGAATTGGCCAAAAGCTGTAAAGAAAAGATACTTTTTGGCGGAGATCTGTTCAGAGCCACGGATATGATTAATCAGTTGGTGACAAGAATGGAGGGCGCACTTTACGACTCTCATGACGACCAACTGAGACGTTCCCATATCGTTAAAGAATTGCTTACCGTATGTTTCATTCATTATTTGAGTCTTGGCCTCAATTCTAACCTTTTATTCTGTGAATTAACAGTCGATTCAAGACGTTGTCAGCAATCTATTGGATGACAACCAAATGGAGTCTTGGAGTGAACTCTCTTTCACTGACCAGAGATCTGCCGTCAATTCAATGGTCAATGGGATGGAACGGATAGCTTTACTCTTAGCCGAAACGAAACAGCAATCGAGTGATTATATTCGAGCCCACCATAATATCTGTGAGTCATACCTTTCCTCTCATTACTTGTGACTCATTACAAGAGTTGAGTTAACTTAACTTTTTTTTCATTTATTCAGTTGTGTCGGTTCACATCCGTTCGATTACTTCGATCACTCAGGGCATACATTTGCCGCCAATCGTCGAGGAATCGGAACAAATGCCGAGTGGAGTGACTCTTCACTCGGATAGCATTTATATCTCCGAACAAACGCTATTAGAATATTCTTCTGGTTCTGGTTTAGTCAAAATCGTGTTCATTATGTATAAAAAATTGGGAAATCTGTTGAAACCTGAGTTCGAGAATAGCGATCACTACCCGGTTATGATGCGATCAGACGGTGCTCTTACTATGAATAACGTGACCCGAGTGGTCAACTCTGAAATCATTGGAATTCTTTTGAATCGGGAGAGATATACCCCTTTGAGTGAACCGATTGAGTTCACTCTCAAGCATTTGGTGACAGAGAATATGTCGAACGCCAACTGTGTCTTCTGGGACGTCGACCGGAGAGACTGGTCAAAGCAGGGCTGCGATACGATTCACTCGAATAAAACGCACACGACTTGCAAATGCTCTCATTTAACGAATTTCGCGATTCTTATGGACGTCAATAATGTCGAAGTAATTAATCGATTTTTCGAGTCATTCGTTTGACTTATCTCTCAATCGATATTTAATTCCTTTTTTTTATCAATTAATTTAATGTCAGATCTCATCGGGAAATAAGTTTGCTTTGCGTGTCATAACATTAATCGGTTGCACCGTTTCTATCGTTTGCCTTTCCCTCACTTTCATTACATTAGTCTCATTCAGGTATGAAATGTTTGTCAACTTTTTCAGTCAATCGTTAATATAAATCGATTTTAACGAAAAACATTTATGTAATTGTTTAGGAGCTTAAAAGGGGTTCGAACCACAATTCACACCAATTTGTGCCTTTGCCTTATCATCGCTGAATTGGTCTTCATTTTGGGTAAACTCTAAATCTTTATTCAAATCAATTGAGAAATTAATTGAACTCTTCTTTCAAATAACAGGAATAGATAAGACGGAAATTAAGCTATTCTGTGGTTTAATAGCCTGTGCTCTGCATTACTTCTTTTTGGCCTCATTTTTGTGGATGTTTTTCGAAGGCTTTCAACTCTACGTTATGTTAATCGAAGTCTTCGATCACCAAAAGTCACGAATCAATTGGTATTATCTGCTCTCATATGGAGTTCCCGCCATTTTGGTGATAATATCGGCGATTATTGACCCGCTATCGTATGGAACTCCTGAATACTGTTGGCTCCGATCAGACAATTACTTCATTTGGGCGTTTGTGGGACCAGTGATTGCAATACTTATGGCTAACTTCATATTCCTCTCAATTGCGATGACAACTATGTGTCGACACATTCCTCACATCTCCTCAAATAAGACCAAAGAACAGACAAAACTAACAAATATAAAGTGAGTACTCATTCCCTTCAGTTCTAAACAAATTTTTGACTATTTTTCACATTTCGTTAAAAACTTTTTTAAAATTCTGGTGAAAGACTTCATTAACTTATTTTGAATTTATTTTTCACTCTATTCTCGACTCTCTTCTAATTGGGATAAAAGTGGAGAAAATGTCTCTGACTTTAAACGAAATAATCTTAAGTAAGACTTTTTTCTTACTTACGTTTTATTATTTTAAACAAATATTAATTGTATTTGAATTTTGTTTAGAATTTGGATTCGCGGCTCATTAGCGCTGGTATTCCTGTTGGGGATAACCTGGAGCTTTGGACTCCTTTACATTTCCGGAGAGACCCTATTTATGGCGTATTTGTTCGCAATCACGAACTCATTTCAGGGAATGTTTATCTTTGTCTTCAATTGTCTGACCAATGAAAAAGTCAGAACAGAATACCGTAAAATATTTGCTGCACTTAATCTGAAGCCAATATGTCTGGAGTCGACGCCATCCAAATCTGTCGACACATCACGAGAACAGATGCCCTCCTCATCGTTGACTCCCGAACACAGATCCAGTCTTTATATGAATAATACGAACACAACTTCGACTCTAAAGGACTCTTCACTCGTCAATGTGTTTCCGGTGACAAATGGAGTCACTAATGAGCCCCTCATTGGCGGCGTTACTACCGCTCAGAATGGAGTCAATTTGGCAGCTCTTACGGGACTGACTATGGAAAGCCCCAAAACTCGTCGAATGACTCAAAAATATTACTTAACGGACGACTCGAGTGATTACGGCTGTAAACGACTCCAACAGAACAGAAGTCACAAAAATTCGTGTCGAGACATATACTCTCTTCGCGCCGGACATATGTCCTCCCATTCGCCAAATTTTATTGAACACATATACGAGTGTATCGATGAGGACCCGTACGTCGCAAAGCTATTGCTTCCCGCGATTCAGCGGTCACTCGACGGACAACACGTCCGAACACTGAGTGATTCGTCGCGTAATTCTGATAACAGACCTCTCATTTCTTGCGCCACATCTTCTCCGAGAGGACACAACTTTCACATTCAGGGACAGAATACAGGTTTGTCTTAACTGAATCCTAGACTGAGTTTTGCCAAATACTAAAGGGTTTGTCTCTATTCTAGGCTCACATTTGCCGGCAATAGTGAAGGACAACACTTCGAATAAGACAACAATAATCTGTTCGAACCATTTGTCGCCTTCGAGTCAGCCGACTGTTGCGCTCCTCAATGGCAGCAATCAAGTGATTTGTTGCACATTAAATGACCACCAATTGTGTGATCACAACAATCAGACAATTAATGGACAGTTGAGACCACAGTATTTAATAAACAATAGTCTCAATAATTTGAATTTGAATTGTTTGCCCTCAAAGAACAGACACCTCAGTAGTGACTGTTAACTGAGTTAACCCTCTTTTGTGTCAAATAGTTATGAATTCTAATCAAACAACTGTTCGAAAGTGAACTCCAATTCAAATGTGATTTAACTCTTCGTTTGTGTTCATTGAATGAAGACATTTGTCGTTACTATTGATTGCGAACTATATTTCAGATATTTTGTGATATTTTTTCAAACTTTGGAAACGTTTGACGAAAAACTATTTTCGTGTTTTCAGACAAATCGCTCAGAAATTTAATTGAAATTTGACTAAAGTTTTATTTAAAACTCAAATCAAATGAATTTTAATTGAAATACGAGTTTATATACATTTTGATTAATATTTAAATAAATTTGTTTTCAATGTATTGTAAATATGTTTCTATTGAACTAAATCTTAACTTTTTGTAAATAAATTCTCCAATAAATCAAATAAAACATTAATTTAAATATGGATTCAATTTATTTAGATATAAGTCTTATCAGCGGTGAAAAAGTAGGAATAAGCATGCTACTTTATTTGCTACTTTATTCCACAACACTTAATATATACAGATAGCCAATTATTATCTTTATCTAGATCAATTGCTACTTTTTGAATATAATAGTTAAGAAAAGAGCCATAAAAGTAGGGAATCCCTTATTTTATTTATAGATAGGAATATGAACTAGCTCAATTGCTTAACATTATAATGTTAAAGTCAGTTAACGAGTGAACAGATTCTAATCACAATTGTCTTAAATCGTGTTTTTTGTTAAATATATAAATATTTAGTAATTTATTTGATTTATTAGATAAAAGTGAAGACAAACGTAAGTTATCTAAAAAATTGTGCCAACATTTGATTGGTGTCATTGTTTGCAGGTTTATATCTAAAAGAACTCCATTTACTTTAATAACTGGTTTTAAGGTCACAAATGAAGTGTCATTTTTCCGAAGGTTTCGCACAAAGTATTGAATTCTCGAAAATAGTTTTCTCTTAAAAACGAATCATTTTATTTGAATTCTAATAAAATAGAAATTAATAATAAAATAATAAAAATAAATCCAAAGTTTGACACATTTTAGAAGAAGGCCTGAAAACTGAGGACAGATATGACTCCCAACGCAAACATTAAATATTGAGACCAATAGTGCGGAGTATAGTCTTTCCTCTTCTGGAGAAGAGTATTCATGAATTTGATTCTTCCCTCGGTATACGGCGGATAACGGCGTCTGAAAGACAAATGTTTTTAGTTTCAAACTTTGAGTCAATTTGAGAGCAAACATACGATCCGATCGCTTCCAACGCAGGATTAAAGTCCCGAATGAGGACAGCCTTTGCATTGGAAAATGTTTCGAAAGAAGCTCTTCCGTGGTATCTACCCATTCCTGAGGCTCCAACTCCTCCGAAAGGAAGGCTATCCACTGTTTGAATCAAACTTAAGAATAAGTAATTGAGTAATAGATTTAATGACTGACCCGTCAGATGAATGACTGTATCGTTTCCACAAACAGAACCTTCAGAGAAAAATTAGATTAAAAAGTGGTTAAAGAAGATTATAAGAGGACTGACCGCTAGAGGTTTCCTCCACAAACTTTTTGATTGTGCTTTTATTTGTGCTGAAAACATAGAGAGACAGAGGCTTTTCCCCTCTTTTAATGAAATCGACCGCTTCTTCAGCAGAAGATATGTTAACGATCGGCAAAATCGGGCCAAAGATCTCTTCACTCATAATCTGAAAAATGAGTCAAATTATGAGTAAATAAAAAACAGACAAAAAGTTTGTAAAACCGGATCACTGGGCGAGACGTCGACCAGAATTGTCGGCGAAATATAGTTCTGAGTGCTGTCAGTATTACCGCCAATAACTGCTTTACCGCTCGAAGACATCAATTTTGAAATCCGTTCGAAATGTCTTTGGTTTACAATTCGACAAAAAGAGTCCGAATTTTTGGGTTCTTCGCCATAAAACTCTTTAATTACTTTTGCAGCGCTTTCGACAAAACCCTGTTGTATTTTAGGTGAACACAGAATATAGTCGGGGGCCACACAAGTCTGGCCGGCGTTCATAAATTTTCCCCAAAGTACACGTCTGACCGCTGTTTCCATATTAGGAACCGTTTCGTCGATGTAAAGGGGACTGAAATTCAATAAACCATTAGAAAGACATTTAAAGAATGAGTGATAACCTCTTTCCGCCCAATTCCAGAGTGACGGGAGTCAGGTGTTTGGCCGCCGCCTCGTTAACGATTCGGCCAATAGATGTCGAACCCGTAAAAAATATATCTATCGGTATATAAATTAATTTTCGTATACAATGAGTGGTAACTGTCTTACAGTCAAATCGCTCTTTAAGTAACTGTTGTGTCTCTTCTGGTCCTCCGGTGACCACGTGATAGCATTCCTTCAATCAATCCAAGAAATGAGTGAAGAGTGAGAGATATCACTTCAAATGATATTAACTTTTATCTTAAAACACATACATTGTTAAGATATCTGGGGATCAGTTCAGCCAAAGTTTGTGCAACTTTTGGGGCTAATTCTGATGGTTTGATGATCGCACAGTTGCCCGCAGTCATGGCACCGACCAGAGGGCACAGACATAACTGAATTGGGTAATTCCAGGCACCAATAATCAGAGCTAAGCCATAGGGTTCGTACTTGACGTAGGCGTTGTCCATCATTACCACCAAATTCTTTGCCACCGGCTTTGGTTTCATATAGTCTTTCACATTCAGTAATTGGTCTCTAATGTCGTTCTTAATGAACTCCAATTCCGTGACAATTGTCTCATACATTGGCTTTAATATAACAGATATTAGATTCAAGTAATTCAGAAGAAAGGACTCACTTTTTGGAAGTCCTCTCGGACTGCATTAATCAAAAGGTCCCGGTTTTCGTCAACCAATTGAAATAAGGCCTTCAGTTGAGAGACCCGAAAGTCAAGGCTTTTGGAGACATCGCGAAAGAACGCCATTCGGGCCCTCGTTATCGACTAAATCGTAATCAAAATGATCAGCATTTGAACGAAATATGGAAATACAGTCAAAGCAATGATTGTTGACCTCATATTTGGATGTGATTTGAGTCAATTTCACGGTTTTATATTCACACTCGATATCAATCAAATCAAAGCTATTGTTTTCATTCATTTTCTTCACTTTATTTCTTAGTTTTTAATCAAACATTTCATTTGTTTATATATTTTTTTGTCGATAATTGGTTTGACGTACAGTTATTGGACTCAAACAGACATTTAGTTTAGATAACTATTATATTTGCAAAACTTGTTTCTAATATTAGAGATGAGTTGCGGTATTAAAAGCAGTTTTTGAAACTCTACAGTCAATAAACTCTATTTAGACCTCGATTATGTCAAATTGAACGTCAATTTTGCATACAATTGAAATCACAATCAAACAATTTGTCACAAATTTTAGTTAAATCTGGGATCGAATGAAAGGAAATGTGGTTTTAGTGGACATTCATATAAACAAAAAGTTTGCACACTTTGAAGGAAAACTTGAAACTCGAATGTGAACTGAATTTAATGAAAATTATGTTAAGGTTTGCATTCAATGCATTTGAATGAAAGGATCCAATGAATAACATCTCAAAAGATTCATTCGTTAACTCAATTCAATATAAAAATAGTGTTTCGTAAGTCTATCCTTGAATTCAGATTTTATGTCTCTTCTATTACGAGGAAAATTGATTTGAATGTAAAGAGGGAATTATCAGGGGATGATCAGGGGAATTTTTGCTATAATTAGTGTCTCAATTCCAGTCACAGCTAAATCCTAGCAATAAATCAAATATTCGTTGGATTACAGCATATAAAACAAGAATCGATACAAACAAATGGTAATATTGAGAGACTGATACACACCTTTCCATCTGATATCAACAGATATCAATCGATGGCACCGTTTATTTCGTAATCTTATTCTCATCAAAATATTCATTCATTTGAATAAAAAATTGACAAATAAGCGCATAATAAACAAGATATCAAAATCAGATATATCGGGAAATTCCGACGATTTTGAACTCAATGAGAGGATTTTTCACCCTTTCCTTTGTCTATAAATTCTATTTGAGTTCATTACTCGAAATTAATTGAATGGTTTGCAAAATCTGAATCATTATAATAAGGATGTGTTCGCAGTCTTTGCTCGGTATATAAATCGAAACTAATTAGAAAATTGGAATTTTTCCGAAGTGGTGACATTAATGGACTAACTTTTGATTCTAATCGGAGGTTAGTATGAGTTTTATGGAATATTTGACGCCAATGGCTAAAATGGATCAAGGTTAGGGCTGGTTAGGGCTCTATTCTCTTATCCTTGTTGTCGATAATTTCGGGGCAATTGAGTACAATTGAAAGTCTCTTACAATTTATTGAATACATAATTGTCTTCAAAATGAATTTATAAACTATTAAAGGGGAGGGCAGTTGAGGGCAGTTGAGGGCACTCAAAAATTCACATGATTTCTGTGTCTAAAACAGATGGAAGAGTAGTAAACACAGTCTGTGTTTTGGCTCTTATTTCTAATGATTAGAGACTGAATTCTGAGTCCAGACAGTCAGACTACAGAGGATTAATTTCTAAGTTGTTGTAAAGCCTCGTTCGCAC
>JAQGBD010000148.1:0-44599 GCA_034698165.1 Punctoribates punctum
CTGTAAGCAATGAGTGTCCGCACCGTTTCTGAGGCGGTGTCGACGTTCGCCTTCTTTATGAGTTCATCGACCAGTTTATAGGGCACTAAATGAGGACTTCTTCGAGTCAGGTGGTCCTCAGTTATGCCGTAAGTCCATCCCTGAGCTATACGTTCCGCAGACCACACATTGTGTGTGTTTTCGGCCAACAGTTCGACCAAAGTGTCTAACTTTGGATTCAATGGAATCTGAGACAAGTCCAGTGGCGCCGGTTTATAGCCATTCGACTGAAGGTAGGGGTCGTTCGGCAAACGGATCGACTTTATACGAGTCGGCTGTTTATCAGTCGTTATTCGATACCCTTTAAGACCGAAATCCAATTGAGTTTTAAAACCGAAATTCGATTGAAATTCAATACAAACCCAAAGCCATAATCGTTTTGAGTGTTTGGAGGGCGAGGTTTGTGTCGTACTTCTTCTCAGAGATGGGAAGCCTCTCGAACGATGTCAGACAGGGATGTCGTCTGTTGAGGTCGTCCCTGAGCTCCCCATAAGACCAGAGAGCGTTGATCTTATTCATGGCCCAAATCTCGTGTATATTTTCAGCCAATTTGTCGACAACGCTCTCAATGAATTGGGGAAGACTTATGTCCTTAGTCTCGACCGGGTGCGGGACAAACGCCGCCTCCGACACATTCGAATTGGACGGACCGAACATCACTCCTAAACAGGGGACAGTTGTTTGAGAAAATGGCCGAAAATTGGTTTAAAAACATGAAAATGAAAAACCTTTAGACAGTTCTCCAAATTGAAAACAGGGCTCGACTTTGAGGACTTGCATCGGAAGGAGTGTCTGCACAATGGGTGAGTGGCCCTGAGGGGGGCCAAACTTGAGCCTTCCCTGGTCGCCACCGAATAGGAAACGACAGGAATACTTAGCGCTGAAACTGATCACCGGATGAAACATTCCGTCGGTATTGAAGTTCTTAAAACAGCCCCGAATTGGGACTCCATTGACGGTGAATGTGATTAGAGGTATGTTTAGGTCTAATATACATCCGATCACATCGTTCTTCGATAGATAGGGTGTGTCTTCGGGCACCGACCGCACGAAATTGGGTCGTCCCGTATTCCAAATGTCGGCGCCGTCGAAGCCGAATGAATAGACATCATCTCCGACTCCATTACCGCCCCATTTGGAGCCACCGCTGGGGTAAGGGACGTAACCTATAAACAAGAAGTGGTTTGAGCACAGGGTGCGAGAGTCAGTGGACTGAGGGAAAGGGTCTAACCTTTAGTATTAGCCCAACCGACCCGAAAGTGTGGCTCCAAATGAGTGACGACTTCGATGTGATCGATGATAACCTCATAATACCATCGCCTATACATCGCCGACTGATCCACTTTTCCGATGTAGATATTGGGCCGCATCGACGACACCTGATCCACGAGTCGGGTCTGCAATAAGAGGTTACGACTCGGCAGCAGATTATCGCAGATATTATTCTGTGACGAACGCACCTAAACTCCGGCACAGAGAGAGGAATAACCATTAAATCAATGGACAGATTAATTGGACACAAGAATAGACTATACGTACGGCCACTCCGTTACCGACGCAGAGCGAGCAGAGGACGTCCAGTACTTTGGGATCTCTTCCGTGTTTCTCCAGAAGACTGATAATCACTTTAATGTGGGTGTCTTTCATCATATTGAGCGCCTCCGGTGAGTCAATCAGCACACAGTGGAGTACGTCCAACATTCCGGTCCCTTCGCTGGCCTGTTGTGAGGACAGGGAGGAGAACAGCCAATCGAGTCGATGGGATTGAGCGAAATGCGCGCAATTCGTGTGATTTCCTTCGGATTGAAGACAGAAATCAATAGTTTTTATGCTGTTCTAGAGGTGTGCCATACCTTTGATGATAGCGGCGAGCAGTTGATACAAATAGCTGGTAATGGCGTCCCAATTGGAACTGCTTTCTTCGCCGATCAGCGCAATCAGCAGACCCTGAGTTGAGATAACATTGATTTTGTCGATGGCCTCCAGAATCAGATTCAGAATCCCTTCCTCTTGGAAGAGGTCCTGTCGGTTGCGGAGTGCCTTCAGTTTGTTCTGTTTCTCTTCGTGGTCACAGTTCTCGTCCGGTTGTGCGAAGTAATTGATCAGATCCTCTAAAGTCATAACCATTTCCTCCTGATCTGTGTTCGTGAAGAGCGGAACAATTGCTGCCGAAGAGAGAAAACAGTCCATTGAATACATTCCCCGACTTTTTTTGGCGAATTGTCTCACTTTGTGTTGGCGTCGGTGACGGCGTCGGCGACGTTGGCGTCCCGGGAGTGGCCGAACCGCTTCGGGAGCCCCCGTGTTGTCCCAGTCTTGAGGTGGCTCTCGAAGAGTGCAATGAATCCAATTTAGTGATGAATCGATTGAATTGTTTGCCACACTTTCGTATGACTCGCGCTGTCTTCGCCTCTTCCTCTTGAGATCTGCTGAACTCCAAGCCGTCGTCCATTTTGCCCTCTTCTGACATAATCGCCTAAAACAAGACAATTGAGACCAAAGACCCGACAATTGGTCCGAAACTTTAAATACCTGTTTTTCCTCGACTTTTCCGACGCCTTTCTTTTTGGTCTCATAGGTTCGGTAACTGAGCCAAAGACCTGTCTCCAAGTGTTGCAGGTATACAGTGGTGTCCCCGTACTTGACCAGAGCCGAGCCGAGGACCTCCTCCTCCTTCTCGTCCAAAACGATTTTCTTGTCGTCTTTGTTGGGCCGCAAACAGAAGGCGGTCTTCTCGACGGCCGCGTTGTCCTGCGGTAGAAGACATATCTCCCGGTTGTCGTTGATTCCCAGATACCTACCGGTGGTGATGTGGTGTATCCGCAACGGATAGCCCCAGTTTATGAAACCCCCGGACCTGTAAATCGGTAGTCAATTAACCAAATTATCTTTGGATCAAATCAAGTGATGAATAACTCTTCGAAACCATGAGATTCTGTGTTAGGGTTTTGTCTTTTGGGACAACAGATGTCTCTATCGCTCAAAAGAAGCGCTAATTTTGAACTTTATTTCAATTGCTTTTCAAATGTATTAATAATTAAATTAATTAATTGATTACTAATTGAACTCTAATTAAAGTCATTTGAAATCGGATTCAAAACAAGTATTTCCACCGAAAAAATATGTCAATAGATTGAAATCACTGACCATTTGGTTCGGACCAAATCCAAGCGCCACAGACTTCGGGCCTGACTGAAGACAGCGCCGCCCTCATAGACAACAGTGTTCTGTTCGGCAGAGTCTGACCAGTTGGCCGGCACTGTCAGACACTCGTCGCCGCCGTGGAAGAAGCGCAACACTTCGCCGCCGAAGACAAAGCCCACGTTCTTGACCCGGGAGGCGCCCGTCCCGAAGGGGGCGATCGACCAATGGGTCTGATGGAAGCTGGCGTTCACTATAGACTTCTCCGACTCCACCGCCGTATGCTTTGAGACAAAAAAAAAGATAATTCATAATTATTAACAAATTGACGCTTAATAAAAATTAAATTATCTTGGCAAAAATTCACCAATTATTTTAATTAATTATCTTGTTCATTATTTTAGCAAGCTAGTCACTTGTTTAGATATTTAGAAGTTTATACCTTGATAATTTATTCAAAGATTTAAGTTATATATTCACTTACGAGATATCTTTCTGTGGCCACAGAGACGAGAATCAGTTCATCGCCGACTCTGACCTTTTCGCCCTCAGACCTCTGTTTGGAGGCGGGATGGATAGTCCACCAGCAGGCCTCTCCCTGGCTGTTCTCCTTCAGGCCAACATCAAAGGCCAGTTTATCATTAGAGGAACTGGTGGAGAGACAGGCCAAGTACATGTTGGAGTGGCCGTGTCTTAGCAGAACAGCGTGACCGTAGAGAAGAGTTCTGTGGCCGCCGCCGGCGCCCGACTTTTTCTCCTCCTCGCCCTCACCGGCCACCTCTGCGGTGACCATCTCCTGGAGTGCGCGCACAGATAAGGCCTGTTCGATGACAAACACACAGGAGCTCATCTCCGGCGGCAGGTTCTTGTCGGCGATGTTCTCGAGGAAGCAGTGCCTGTTGCCGAAGCCCTCGGCCGCCAAACAGACCCGGTTGCCAGTGGCCCCGTGCTGTAGGCACACCATATCGTCCTTTTATTTAATTAATTAATTGAATAAATTATTAATTTTTGTTTCAATTGATGAGTAAATAATTTTGTTCTAGGTAAATTAAACTATCATGGTAAAATAGCTTACCGTTCGGAGGAAGGAGACGTCATCCTGTTCTCCAGAGCCTCCCTCGGAGTCACCCATTATTTCACAGAATTAAGTAATGTGTTTAACAATTCATCGCCGGATTAATTAATAAACTAATTATTGAATAATCTATGAAATTATTTAAAATAAATATTCAATTCTATTGAAACAATTAATCGCCGATATTTCAGACAACAATTTGCGGTTATATATCAAATTGATCTTGCATATTTTCTCAATTTTATTAAACACAATCCGCCAAAAACTGGTTGGGATTCATATTAACTATTTTTAGATTTTAAGAATCTTTTCCGCAAATTGTTTCGCACTCATAGACACCAAAGTTATGCTGAGCTCTCTCTCCTCCAGTGTTCAACTACTCTCCCACTCCCTCTCCTCCACCCGTTCCCTCTCTATTTAATAGTCGTGTTATAAAAATAGATTCAGATTAAGCGCAGAAACCATTAGATTCTGCATTAATTGATGCCAAGTATACCAAATATTGTCGTCTCTTCTTATTCTTGGTTTTTTGAAAACCTATTCTCCATCTCTGTGTTGAAAAACATAACTGTTTTACTCAATATTAATCACTATTTTAACCTTGATCATTTAATAAATAGAGAAAATGTAATTTTATTCTGTATTATGAAGTGAAAGCCAATAAACAAATTGCAGGTTAAGTCTTGAATAGAGTTTTCAGTCATTTATTTACAGAATTGAAAATAAATTAAATATTTTTTAACAGAAATTAAAAGATTTTTTGGAAAAATAATGAATGAAATTAAAGAATAGATTTGAGAATAAAAACATAACAATAGGCCCTCCCCTACAGCCCCCTTGGGGAGGGGGAGACCCTATTGATGCCTGGTTAAAATTAATTTTTTAAAAACTTCAGATGGAGTCGGCGTCTGTTATGTGTCTTTCCGTCTAAGCGGATAAACGCCGCTTTTCTTGCGTTCCGGTCGTCGAATGAGGCAATGGCTGACCCGTCGGGTATTCCTTCTTTGTCGAAGTTGAGAGTCAGCGCAGTTAAGTGACCATATTGGCCAAAAATCTGTTCGAGGTCACATTGTTTCGATCGTTTGTCCAAATTTGAGATCCGAATGCGGTAGACGTCTGAGTGGTGGCGACTCAGACGCCTACCCATTGAATGGGATAACCGATGAGCGGTTGACCGGCGCTTTACGGGAGCTCTGACCACCTCATCGGCGAAGAGGAGTCCCTTTGACTTTCGTTTTCCAGAATTGTTGGGACTTTTGGTTTCCCACCAAATCAAGTGGTCATCAAAAGTGGTTTCTTTGTCGGCCAACTCTTCCTTGTCTTCAGGCAATGGTTTGTCTGTCTTTGGTCTGAACTTCTTTTCGTTGACATCGATTTCGATTAAATCTGATTTAAATTCAATTGATTTGACGAATTGTGTCAACAGTTCCTTCTTATTGTCCATCGATTGCATCACTGCTTGGAATTTACTCAATGTCTCGAAACTGATCCCTAAAACAGATGACAAAGAAATGGGATTAAAATTGTTATCAAAAGTTTGGTTGAAATCGTTGTTTACTTCCGTTGTCTTTAATATTCAACTCTTTGAGAAACGAATTATAATCATAGATATAATACTCTAATTGTTTGACAACTTTTGCCGTCATTTCTTCAGTAATTGAATCCATTTTAAGAGGAATTGATTTTAACCAAAATGTCTGTCCTTTTAATTATGTGAACACAAGTCATATGACTATTGATTCAAAGTTAATGATATCACCGAAAACCTGTCGATTGGAGTGACGTCAAAGAAATCTAATGATAAGCAGATTAGGGCACAGAATGAAGGGACGGAATATTCCTATTGACTCAAACTTTTGTAAACTTCAGTAAACTTTTCAAAGAAATTCTGAACACAATGATTGACTTCAGTCTGTCTGAGCTGTAAGTCCAGCAAATGGTGAGGAATGTGACACATCTTGAGTTTAATCATTTCATTCTGAGCTATGGATAGACTCAAAGTCCTTATCAGTTTACACACGATTACTAAATGTATTAAACAAATTGCAGGTTAACTCGTGAATAGGTTTTTCATTTATTGAAAATTCTTAATAAAATTGAAATCAGTTTTAATTAAGTTGAAAATCAAAGAAATATTTTAATCAAAATATTAGATAAAAAGAGATTTAACACAAATATAAAGACTTTTTCATTGGATTTGATTTCTTTGCTTCCATTTAATTGTTGTCTGACTTCCATCTGTTCCTCTGGTTCTGGGATTTGTGACAAATATTGGTTACATTTCAATAGTTTATTGATTTTCTCGACTTTACAGACAAATCGGTTGTCATTTAAATCAATTTTACAGAATTTGTTTGACTTTCCGAACAAATAAAGACAATTATCTTCGAAGATATTCATAGAAGCGGTCACTTCGAGCACCCGATTCAGTGTGAGTTTTGATACCATATCTGTATTCCTCTGAAGAAAAAGCAGTTCATTGTCGGCATCGCTGACCACTGTGTCCGCCAAAAGGACGAGAGGTGTCGGCCCTAACATTGCCTTTTCATCCGAACCAAACTTATATACAGAATATTGAGACCCGAAGAGGAAGTAAACCAAACAATCGGCCGAAGAATTTGAATCATTATTGAAGACGAAGGCGGTGTCGAGTGTCCTGTTTTGAGGCCATCCCTTCCAGTTAATGGTATTGGAGGCTTCTGTGTGTCCGTCGGCGGTCACTCTCCACCACTGACTGTCTTTTATGAAAATAGTCTTATTCTGAAAGCGGCCCCAATTGAAAGTGAAGGCGGCGTCCAAAGGAGTCTTCACAAGAAATCCCCACTTATTCTGTACATATGTCGGAGCGCTTATGAATTGGAACTGTCTATCGATTTGCCAGAAGTACTGATCTCTGAAGAAATACATTTTTCTGTCACTAAACTCAACCGATTCGTCGATTTTATCGCATAATGTCTTTACACTGATTCTGGGCTCGACCTCCACTTCGTGTTCTTCCTTTGAATTAATTGATCCGAAGATTAGAATTAAATTTAAGGAAAACATTGAAAACAAATTCATTTCTGACATTAAAATCATTAAAACTCTAATTCAATAAACGTTTTAAACAAATAATTTGATAAAAGTCTTAATTCTCGAGAATTAATGAATTCATAAATAGATTCAAACTTTTAATCGAATCAAAGGAAAAACTTTTCATTCAAAAGGCTTTTTCAGATTTGTTTGAATATTGAGTAAAGAATTTGGTTTCAAATGTCTTCAAAAGAAATGAACTCAATTTGTAATACATTTTCAGACAAATTATTTTAGTAATTATTAAGTCTTTGATTCCCTCAAAGGTTTTGTTATTTTTCTGATGTTTTCTATGGTTGAGTCCAATGACTTCTGCGAACAGTTTGTCAGAAATGGCCATAAAATAGATTACAGTTATCAACACCAGGATTCTGATTACAGGAGTGATCACAAGTTTTTTGTCGTCATTGACCACAAATACTGGAGAATCAAATACAAGGCTTTGGAGGACAACTTCACAGACATTGAATTGGAAACACAGTCAGAGACGAGTGACTGGTTTGGAAAGAGTTATCGCCTCGGGTTCAGTCTTGTTCGCAAACTTAAGTTACTTAACAATTCTGACCAAACTATTACCGGACTATTGCGGGTATTTTCCAATTCAAAAGTAACTATGAATTCACTCAGACTTTGAATTTCAGAGAAATGACAATCTCATCGAATGGGGTGTCTTTAACACCAATACTCAGGGTCTTCTCCAAAGAGCAATTCGTTCAGAGCGGACGACCACAGTTCCATTGGATTACATTGATGTGGAAAATCTGAAAATTGGTTATTATTTCATCAGATCTGATAAATCAGAACTCCTAATACTAAGCACTCGTCACCCGAAAGATGGATATATTTTGGTAAAGGGCTGTGCATTTGCTATCACCAAGACATCCCTAGATGAGTTTGTGATAAAGGAATGTAAAGAACGAAACTTTTTCTTTGATACCGTTGCGGTCTTTACAAGATATAATTCACATTTACTTTTGGTCCAAGAGAACAGAACCATCAAGTATTGCACCGATACGGTAACCTTGCCACTTTATCTTAAAAAGAAATTTAAACTTTGTTTTCAAGTCATGTAAATCGATGGAAACTCTTGTGGACTGTCAGACGGAAACATCACCAGAAGATTATTCGTTCATTTATATACTGGTCGGGTGTCTGGCAGTAGTCGTTATCATTGGACTGGTTTTGTTTGCAATTTATTGTTGTTATAGACGGGGAATGTCTAACACAGAAAAGTCTCCGAAGAAGACAAACAAAAAATAGTCAAAAATTGAAGTCTGAGTTCAATAATAGAAACAATGAATTCATTTTTAACACATTTTTGCAAAATTTTTCTTCAATTAAATTAATTCAAAAATAAAACAAAAAGTAAACGAAAATCCTTTTAATCTTAAATTCATTTCTAATTTTATTATCGATTCGTCGATTTTATCGCATAATGTCTTTAAACTGATTCTGGACTCGACCTCCAATTCTTGCTCTTCCTTTGAATTAATTGATCCGTAGATTAGAATTAGATTTAAGGAAAACATTGAAAACAAATTCATTTCTGACATTAAAATCCTTTGAGATGACTCCAGTGATGGGTAGAATAGGGCACAGAATAAAGGGACGGAATATTTTTATTACTCAATTCTTTATTAATAAACTTCTCAAAGAAATTGTAAGAAAATTAAACAAAATTCATATAAACCTTAAAACAAAAAACAAAGAGAAAATTATCTCAAAATAAATAGCAAAAAAACAAAATAAAAACAATTAATTAAATCCATCGTTGAATGAGTTGATCTGATCCAAGATGTCGTCTAATCGGGACGCTTAAACACCTTGCTGAATAATGAGTATTTCGAGCTCAACCAACAAGTCCTTAATCTGTTGCCTGATATCCTGGTGCCTATCAAACTCGTTTTCCAATTGGTACTTGGTGCTCTTTATATGGCTATCCAGTCGTTTATTCATTTCTTCTAATTGTTTACATCTTCTTCTGGTCTCTTCTAAGTCAGTCTTAACAGATCCCATCTCTTCAATAGATTTGGACATCAGTCGAGTCAAGGCTATCAAAATTCATTTAAATAAAATTAACCATGCTAGATCGAACAATTAACTAGGATCAGGGCTCAGGCAAAACTAATTACATCTAGAATATTCTTCATTAAATGTAGTTTAGTCCTAGGTACTTTAGAAATGTTCAATTAATTCAAAGGTCAAACCTGACTCATATGTCTCAAGTTGGACTTTGGCCTCGTCGAACTTGACCCGAGCAGGCCCTAGATCCTTCTTCGGTCCATTGAATTTTTGATCTGGACAATTATCACTGAAGTTATCTTGCTCCATTTTAACACAAAACTTTATAAACTTGCAACTATTCAAAGATATTTCACACAATTTCAGTGAAAGACTGAGTCTTCGACTTAAAAGACAAAACCCGAAGGAATTCCTATTTTTCATGAATTCCTCTTAACTTATAAACAAGTGATCCAAGTTTGAGCATGTTCAATTCAACAGACACTCAATATATTTCACCCATTTATTGGACAAATTGCCAAAAATATTTAGTCACCAAACTTTTCCATCCAAATGATTGACAGAATAAATAAGTTGGAGTCAAAAAAGAAAACAAAAGCTTAGAGGAGCAAGGTCGAAATGCTTACCAATTCTGAGGAATGCTGAGGAAAAACTTGAAACACATTTATTTATTGGAATTCTTGTGAGAAAAATGCTTTTTGTTGTTAATTCAGTTTTAAGGGAAAGCCATTGAAACTAACGATTTATATGGAAATCAGTTTTTAAGACAAAAAGGATTGAAATGAAAATCAATTTCCGAAAAATATTTTTGTTTGTGAAAGGAATTGACAGAAATCGATAAACAAGGAAAGTGGGGGCGAAAGGGTTGTAAAATCTGTTGAAATAGTAGCTCAAGAACTACAAAGACAACAACTCCCACATGGGGTCAGATGGGGTGCTCTCGACCTGGTTATAAATGTGAGTTTTCAGTCCATAGTTACTCAATCATCAAGAATGGGATCAATTTACTGATCAAGCAATTAATCATTATCAGGACCAGGGTAAGTTAAATTGAGCAGTTTTATTAAGATAGACCATGATCAATTTGAAGAACAGTTTTCTAGTTTCCAAAGAGTTGTTTATTAGAAATATTTATGAGAAAAGTTATTAAAGTGTTATTAAAGTGTTATTAAAGTGTTATTAAAGTGTTATTAAAGTGTTATTAAAGTGTTATTAAAGTCGCCGACGAATAGAATGACACCAAAAGGGCTTTAATTTGGATTTAAAATAAGATAACGATTATCGAAATGATTAAAATCAATGAAATGATTACCGAAAACCAATTCGAGCCGCAAATTACTAATCATTTCAAAGATTATATCGGATTTAATGTCCAAAAAAGTCAAATAAAGCGAATATTTGTTGAAATTTCAATTTAAATGCAATAATGAATAACTTGTGAAACACGGTCTGAATTGGATTGAAAACTAAAACTTTTGAAATAAAATTTCAATTGAATTAAGTTTAGTTTCAAAACTTTTAAATAATCTATAATTTAATACAATCTTTAGTGCATTTAATAATTGAAATTTATTTTTACTATAGATTTCAGACTAATTGAAATTCATTTGAATGGAAATCGCATTCAAAACAAATATTTAATCAAAAACTGTTTCATCAATGGATTCGTATTCCATGGATGGCAACCGACTGATCATTTCAGGTGACATCGGAGGTAGGAAAGGGACCAGTCGTCGGCCTTTCATGAGATCCGCTATTTTCTCTGCAATCATAACTGTGGGTGCATTCAAATTGCCGGACACTACGGTCGGCATAACTGAGGCGTCCACTACTCGCAGACCCTTTACTCCTTTCACTCTGAGAAAAGGGTCGACAACTGAGGTCGGGTCAGATACGGCACCCATTTTGACAGTACCCGAGGGATGCCATGTCATGAAAGTATAGGTTCTGGCCATACATCTCATGTATTCATTTGAATAAAGAGGAAAGTACTCACATCCGGGAAATTTTGTTTGAAACGGCTGAGTGTTATATCTTTGAAAGGCAGGGGTTTGAGCTATTCTGAGCGCAAACTTCATTCCTTCGACTAAAATATTGAGATCCTGTTCCTCTTTGAAAATATTCGCCTCAATGGACGGGTGTTCGTCAGGATTGACTGACTTTAGCCGAATCCGTCCTCTCGAGTACGGCCTCAAAATGAACGGATATATTGTAAAAGTGTTTAAACCAATGTATGGCTCATAAACGGCTTTCCATATATAGTCTTCCATCCCTTGAGTGCGGTATAAGAGTAGCCCGAAGTCAGTGGACAGGGAGGCTATCATTTCGATGAGAATTATATAAAAGAATTGAATCAAAACCTTTTCAGAATTACCCGGAATCATTAAAAGCTGAATGTCTGGGTAATCATCGGCGGGGTTGGCGTATTTGGTGTTGTAAAAGCCGATTCCCTCGGCATAATTATTGGTGAGACTATTGTTCTTGAATGCCTCGTACTGTAAAATGTTCCAAGGAGCTATTTCCTCGATCAGGTTTATGGCAATCGACTCGTTGACAGTGAATGACAATCCCGTCATATAATGTTCCTGAAGATTATCACCGACTCTCAGATCCGATATAACAGGTATTCCTAATTCAACTAAATGTTCTTTTGGTCCGATTCCTACACAAATTAATCGATAAATAGATCATTTCATTAACTTTCAAACCCTTTCCAATACCTGAAAGCATTAGAAGTTGGGGTGAATTTATAGTACCGCCAGAAATAATGACTTCCCTTCGGGCATAGACTCTGTGTTTAATGAAAAATCTCTCGAACTCTACACCAATTGCTCTCTTGTTGTCATCGAATAGTATTTTTGTTACCAAAGATTTGATCAAAACATTTAAGTTTTTTCTGTCACCCAATGGTTCCAAATAAGCCTTCGCTACGGAACATCTCATCCCGTCTCTGATAGTCCTCTGAGGTATTGTGAACACAGTCTGTCGTTGGCCGTTAGGATCGCCAATCGGGTGCTCTAAATAAGGACCCGACTCAATAAAAGCAAATGAAATTCTTCGCGGGGCCTGAGTTGAAGTGACAGTCAGGGGACCACCCACTCCATGATACCCAGATGCAACATATCGTGGATCACGATTGTCTTCAGCCTTAATAAAATAGGGAAAGACCTCGGGCCACGACCAACCGGTAGCGCCATTAGCGGCCCAACTGTCATAATCGCGAGGATTGCCTCTCATATAGACCATAGTGTTTATGGTTGAGGAGCCGCCCATGGCTTTACCCCTGGCCCAGAAACCTCTTCTATCCTTCATTCCAAAGCAGGCATTCTCTTGTGGTTCTGTGACATAAGACCAGTCCACAGGAGTCCTCTGAAGAATGAGGGCAGCCATCGGAACGTCTGTAACAAAGTTCTCCGACATTCCGGCCTCTAATAGGAGAACACTTACAGAACTGTCCTCTGAAAGTCTTGAGGCCATAACAGAACCCCCACTGCCTCCGCCCACAACAATATAGTCATATTCCAGATCCCAGTGCTTTCGAGTGACATAATATTCGTGGTTGAGTTGACTCTCAAGAAGTTGATACACAATATATGGGATTAATGGCAGATATATCAGAGTGGAGGGCGATTCCAGTAGTGCGTTCAAAAGTGTCCGGATCACTGCCAGTATCTGATCAACACGAGTCATCTCTTTGAATGACCATGCACAACATAACCTTGCTTTTAACACAAAAACAGTTTAAAACAAAATCAAAGTTTATTGACATTTCATTTGAAAGAAACTATTAATTAATCACTAATTTAATCACTTTATGAATTATCCGGGTATTTATTAGAATTTTCTATTCGGTTGTTTTAATAGATAAACAGTACAATAAATGAGCAAGAACATTGCATGACTGATACGAATTAACTGACAAATAGTGACAACGTTTGAGACACAAAAAAAATAGAATGAATTGATTAGAAGACTGATCGGAGTCATCTCAAAACCAAATTAGGGCTAACATCACACCAAACGTGTATAGCTTGACCTCAAACCTCTTGAACCTCAATAGAGATTCAATTGATAACTCATTTTAATTAATTAACATATTTTTTGTCTAAAAAGTAGTAATTTATATCTGAGAACACGTTTTATAACTTTCGGTCCGAATTCCACTCAATTTATTTATCATAATTACCAGTCTAGTGATATTACCCTGGGCATTTTCACCCTAATAGCTCAGAATAAGATATGACTTCATATAAACTTGATAATAATAGCCAAATAATAGCAAGTTCATAAATAATTACAATCTTGAAGATTTTATAATTAATTTCTATTTTATTAAAGTTTTCATAAATAGATTTTATTTTCGAATGATTTGATCTTGCTAATTTAGTGAGTTTCTAAGGCAATTAGAAGAGATGAACATTTTGATCATGCAAATGAAGAGGTAGTGCTGTTTATTAGCCAAGTATTTTAGCCGAGGAATTCATAATCCAAATGCGGTAATCGTCTGATCATTTGGGGTGTCATCGGAGGTACGAATGGGACCAGTCGTCGGCCTTTCATAATATCCGCGGCTTTCTCTGCGATCATAACTGTGGGTCCGTTCAAATTGCCGGACACTATGACCGGCATAATGGAGGCGTCCACTACTCGCAGACCCTTTACTCCTTTCACTCTGAGGTATGGGTCGACAACTGTGGTCGGGTCAGACACGGCCCCCATTTTGACAGTACCCGCCGGATGCCATGAAATGGTTGTATAACTTCTGGCCATACATCGCAAGTATTCATCAGAATAGAGCTCAAGTCCTTCACATCCGGGAAATACTGTTTCAAACGGCTGTGCGTTATATCTTTGAAGGGGAGGTGTCTGAGCTATTCTGAGCGCAAATTTCATTCCTTCGACAAGAATATCAAGGTCTCTATCATCGTGGAATATATTCGCTTCAATGGATGGCTGTTCCTTAGGGTTCAATGAGTTGAGTCTGATCTGTCCCCTGGAGTACGGCCTCAAAACCATTGGGTATATCGCAAACGAATTGAACCCTACATAAGGCTTAAAAACTATATCCCAGGTAAAGTCGGCCATTCCCTGCACACGGCGAACAAGAGATCCATAGTCAGTGGCCAGAGTTGCTGGAGTGAAATAGAGTTTAATCTTGTTAATGGAATAGATCTCAAAACTAACCTGGTATCATATAGAGCTGGACATCAGGGTAGTCATCATTGGGGTCGCCATACTTTGTCTTGTAAAAGGCCGTCCCCTCCACCAGATTATTGGTCAGACTGTTGTTCTTGAAGAGGAAGTACTCCCATATATTCCAGGGAGCGGTCTCTTGGAAAACATTTATGCCAATTGATTCGTTGGCAGTGAACGACATTCCACTCAAGTAGTGTTCCTGAAGATTATCACCGACTCTGAGATCAGATATCACTGGTATTCGAAAATCATTTAAATGTTCTTTTGGTCCGATTCCTACACAAATCAATTCATCATTAGATCTGTTGATCACATTTTCACCCTTTCCTATACCTGAGAGCATCAATAGTTTGGGTGAATTGATAGCACCGGCAGAGAGAACGACTTCCCTTCGGGCATAAACTCTAAACCTTTCCGACAATCGCTCGAACTCTACACCAATGGCTCTCTTGTTGTCATCGAATAGTATTTTTGTAACCAAAGAGTTGATCAAAATATTTAAGTTATTTCTGTCACCCAATGGTTCTAAATAAGCCTTCGCTACGGAACACCTCATCCCGTCTCTGATAGTCCTCTGAGGTATTGCAAAACGAGTCTGATTTTCGCCATTAGGGTCAC
This sequence comes from Punctoribates punctum, assembly GCA_034698165.1. NCBI lineage: Eukaryota > Metazoa > Arthropoda > Arachnida > Sarcoptiformes > Punctoribatidae > Punctoribates > Punctoribates punctum. The sequence continues at coordinate 15,164 of JAQGBD010000148.1, forward strand.
CCATTGGAGTGTCCATATAAGGACCGGCTTCTCTAAATGCAAGAGAAACCTTTCGTGGAGAAGGTGCTGTAGATACTGTAAGAGGACCGCCCACCCCATGATAGCCAGAGGCCACTAGCAACGGATCCTTATTATCCTCTGCTTTAATGAAATAGGGGAACACCTCAGGCCATGTCCATCCATCGGCGCCATCATTAGCCCAGTTATCGTAATCCCGAGGATTGCCTCTAATATAGACCATAGCGTTCAAAGTTGATGAGCCGCCCATGACTTTACCCCTGGCCCAGAAGCTGCGCCTACCAACCATTCCCCGGCAGGCCTTCTTCTGTGGCTCCGTTTCAAAAGACCAGTCCATTGGTGTTCTCTCAAGAATGATAGCAGACATGGGAACGTCTGACACGAAATTCTCGGCCATTCCGGCCTCTAATAGCAAAACATTGTTCGACATGTCTTCAGACAGTCGGGAGGCCATCACAGAGCCGGCACTGCCCGCCCCGACCACAATATAATCATATTCAGAATACCAGGTCTTTCTGGTGACATAATATTCATGACTCAATTGGTTCCGAAGAATCAATTGAAGAACATATGGAAGTAATGGCAGATACGCGACAGTAGAGTACGAGTCGAGTAATGAGGTTAGGATTGAATTACTTACAGTTAATATCTGTAATATTCGGAGCATTTTTCCGAATATTTTTTATCTTTTTTTCAAAATAAATAAAAATCTACTATTGATTTGTTATTTGGTTCGAGGAAAAAAAAGAGATAACAAAACAAATGATTGAATTAATTAACTATATTTTGTATGAATTGCTTGGTTTCTACAAATAAATAATTAAGCAAGCAGGTTTAATTTATTTTCACGGAAATGATGGCTTGGAATGCACCTGGCTCTATCAAATTATCATTAAATCAAGATAGGGGCACATCTTAATTATTTCCTTGATTATTTGATAATTTAAATCACTAAAAACTGTATAACTTGAAAAAAATTTAAAAAATGAACTTGCACAAACCTAAAATATACCACTACTCAAAACTTTATTGATTAAACTTGGCTTTAAGCAAGTAACTTATTAAAAAAATACTTAAGCAGGAGTACATTCGCCACTGGGTGATGGTAGTGCTTTGCTAAGAGGTTCAGCCAGTCCAAATTGAGGGTATTGGTTGCCATCATTCCAATGGAACTTTTGAATCCTGGTGGTTCTGCCCTCCCAGCCCCCATTGGGCTTTTCCATTGCATGGTAAACAATATAGTCTTCTCTGCCATCCTTAGACTTGACAAAACTAGCATGGCCAACACCATAGACACTGGCGGCCTTGTTTGAGGTGAACAGCGGCACAGAATTGTGGAACCAGTGGTGGGGGTCTAACGGGTTGTTTCCCTTCAGCTCCAAGACTCCAATTTTGTAGAACTCTGTCCAACTGGCGGCACCCGAATAGGTTATGAAATACTTTCCCTTAGGGCTGACCAATACTTCTGGGCCTTCGAGCAGACCTTTCCTGTCGGGAATGCCATCCTTTTCCCAATCAAAGGCTGGCGAACCGATGAGCACTCGTCTTGAGGACAGTTTGTGAGGCGACGACATTTCAGCGATGAAAATATGCTGAGGGAAGCCGTCATTGGCACCGACCCAACCCGACCACACAAAGTATAATTTGTTACCATGGTGCATTACTGTGCCATCGCTATAAGGCAGTACTTATTCAATATTGTGCTACTGAGGATGAGCAAGCTAATTTGAATAGGGAAGACATACATAGCCCAGCCCTCAGTGTCGAGGGTCCCCATGAATCTGTAGGCGCCCAACGCGTCCTGAGTTTCCGACTCCAAGACATGCATTCTGTGGTTTTTATTCTCTCCGTTGTCTGCGGCGAAGTATATATACCACTTCCCGTTTATGAAGTGTATTTCCGGCGCCCAAACCCTGTTACCATGGTCAAAATAATCAAGGTAAATGTGTCAAAAGGGTAGTCGTTTTACTCTTTGCTATGATCTCCAGTTGCTGGGGGGTGCCAAACAGTTTTCACTTGAGCATGCTTCCAGCTGCTCAAGAACTCAGACTTGAATATCTGGATGCCTCCACCTAGATCAATTCAGAATGAGCAAGGTTAAAATTTTTACATAAAACACTTTAAACAATTTAATTAATGAACAGACCTCCTGATCTCGAATAGTAATAATGACCATCGTGAAATGTGAACCAGGGATCAGGACTGGCCTCGTGGAACATAGGGTTGTGGAACTGGCAGACACTGTCCACTCCATTGAGGGCCAGCACTGCACAGACTGTTATCGATAGCAATAAGCGATTCATTGCTTTCCTATTGAAATACTAATAATTGTTTAGAAAAACTAATTTCTAATAAATAAAATACAAACCAACAAATGTTCTAGTTCACTTATTGATTATGCTATCTTGATAAGACAAATATATCCTCTGATAACAGTCTATGTGTGGCAAGTTGATAACGGAAAAATTTGAGCATGATCAAGATCATTTGTAATATAATAGATTATGAATAGTGTCGTGTTTTTGCAGTTTATTTAAAATTATTGATAACTCCGACAATTATTTGCTAACTCATTGTCATTCAGCTGTAAGTTGTCTGTGAGCACAGCTGTATAACCTTGTTAATTAGTAATATCTGACGCGTTTGTCGTTTAACTAGATAATTTCAATGTTAGAGAATCACTTCAAACCGGGACATATATTAAAAGTGTTATTCTGATAGTTCTCTCTTTTATACTCTTTTATAATTGTTATCATTTAAGACAATTTTCGGTTATATTTGAGCCGATTTTAGTGTGACAACTAAATGATGAGCAAGGCCAAAATAATTCCTAAAAGTCTAATTCATTACTACTTATAGAATTTTTTTTCTATTCCTGTATTTGAAGTTATAAATTTGAAGCAAGGTTAAAAATTTAATATAAAATTGTGCTTGAAAAATTGCACCAAGGTAAATGGTCTGTTATTGGAAAAGTTACTAAATTTAGTAATTTAGAGGAAATATGGAAAGGAATCAAAAGTATATTTCCATTCAAATAACTATTCAGTTAAAGGTATATATGTTGGGAGAGGGAGAGAGAGAGAGAGAGAGAGAGAGAGAGAGAGAGAGAGAGAGAGAGAGAGCCGCCCAAGTATTAATAATGATGCTTGATTAATAATGTAATAATTGGCTGTTGTGTAAGTTTAGGAAAATACTGATTAACTTAAAGGTCGTCAACAACCGAAGGCTATCCTCTAATAACAGAGCCGTAAGACCTGTATATTCAATACACCTGTATGTGAGTGAAAGTTAACCTGTTTATCGCCTTAAAACTGATTTCAATGAACAATAACTGAGAATATTAAAGATTACTCTTATCTCGAGATTGAATTCAATAAGAAATTTGAAGTTTCCATAGATTCAAATCAAATATATATAAATATGAGACTAAATTACAGCAAAACCAATGATCTAATGATATATTCTTGACATCAATACTTATATTCATAATCCTGGGTATGAGTCACATTGTTAGCTAGCACATTTAGGATTTGCTAGATTAAAATTCTTTCAGTTTTCAACGAATCGGTTTGTGGTTATATATCACCAGAAGAGTGCGGAATATCTACTTTAGATGAGAGCCTAACCGAAGAGGACTTACGTGAGGACACATATGACGCACAGATAACAGAGTTTCCATGGATGGCATCCCTTCAGTACAAAGGCGTCCACTTTTGTGGGGGTGCTATCATAGCGGACCGATGGGTGGTCACAGCCGCGCACTGCACACAACTCATAATGTCTTAAATCATTGAATGCGTTAAACAATTTGATAATAAACAAGGAATTTATTTTCCAGAAAATTAAATGTTCTGAAGGGAGAGTCGGGTGTGAGTGCATTCAAAATTGTTGTCGGGGTCAGTAACAAAACGGACAGACATTTCAGTTACGGCGTTCAGAAGGTTGTGGTAAATGACTGTTTCAATATCCACGGCGTCGGTGACTCCGATATCGCACTCCTGATGACAGACAAGAAGATTGAGTTCATGAGAAGTAACGACTCTTTCACTATAAATAGTATTTGTCTTCCGAGAGGAGATCCAATTGATTATAAGGTATTCTTCAGCGGTTGGGGCCATTACTCGGAAGATCTCGAAACGGAGGCCAAGTCGCCGAAGATCCTGAAGCGGACAGTCATGAAACTCACGTCTATTGAGTTGTGCAGAACTGTATTACTTGTGCTCTCGGGTGGACTGACCTACACATCCGTTGATAATCTATGTATTGATAATTCAAACTCTACCGCATGTTTTGTTAGGACTCCTTTCCCCACAACTGTCCTCAAAAATGATTAACCAATTCTCTAACCATAGGGTGATTCGGGCGGACCTCTCATCCAAAAGGTTAACAATCGATGGCATGTGTTAGGGATCGCCTCTTTTTCAGTAAACGGCTGTAATTTCAAAGATCCGGTCATTTATACAAAAGTCTCAGAATATGTCGATTGGATTGAAAAGGCCATTGAGTTCAGTGTAGGGGACAGCCATAAGTTTGTTTTCTTCGGCTGTAAGCCATTCGTTGTCTTTCATGAGATGCGATATTTTCGGACATTATTCGCAAAAATCAGTTTAATTGGAGATCTCTTTCATTAATGATTTTTTTTTGTGTAAATTAATATCAATTTAATTGAATTCTTGAAAACTTCTCAATTAGTTTACTCAATAAAAGTACAAAATTAAGTTACAAGAGCCAAAATTTCTGGTTTTAAAAGCTCGCGAGAACAATTTGAATAAGCAAACAAAACATAATCTTGTTTAATTTCCTGTTAAAAATGACTTTCCTCGGATCAAAAATGCAATTTTTCTCTTTTCTTGTTAAATGTGATGAATATAATTCTGAATTATATAGACTTTTAATACAATATTTTGCTTATATTTCAAGTGATGTCCAGTGAATGCCTTTCTATGAGTTATTTATCCGCAAAAAGTTGTGGTTTAAGTAAATTGGATAACAATCTGAACGACGAGAATCAAACTCAGGGTAAGTTTGACGCGAAATTAGGCGAATTTCCGTGGATGGCATCGCTTCAGTTCAGGGGATACCACTTTTGTGGCGGTGCTATCATCAGTGACAGATGGCTTTTGACAGCAGCCCATTGCGCACAGCATATCAGGTAATACCAGGTATTGACACACATTTCAAGTATACAAACATTTATTTAAAATTCAAAATTATTCAGAAAATCGACAAAAATTTCTGGTAATCTATCACTCTTTGAGATTGTCGTCGAAGGAACTGATAGGACAGACAGTCAGCACAGAATAAACATTGAAAAAGTAGTAATCAATAACTGTTTTAAAATCTACGGCACCGACGATATTGCGGTCATTAAAACAGACAAAAGGATTGAATTCATTGAAATCAATAATACTTTTGTATTGAACAGCATTTGTCTACCAGAAGGAGATCCCATTGATTTGAAGGTATTCTTCAGCGGTTGGGGTAAATATTCGGACAATAATGAGCTTATGAGAAGTCAACCGAAGATTCTGAAGAAGTTGTCTATGACTCTGAGTCCTAACCAATTGTGTCAGACACTGGTTCTGGTCAGAAGTCTTGGCTTTCTTCACACTCCAACTGATATTCTGTGCGTTGTTTACTCAAATACAACCGTTTGTGAGGTATGGGCTGAAAAAATATATAATCTATGACTTTATAACTGAGGATTTAATGGTTGAATGGAAGGGCGACTCTGGAGGACCACTAATACAGATGGTTAACAATCGGTGGCATATATTAGGCATCACGTCGTTCGGCTTCAGTGGCTGTAAACTAACTGATCCAGTTATCTATACGAAAGTATCTCATTATATCGATTGGATTGAGAGGGCTGTCCATCACAGCGAAACCAATATTAACCATACGTTTGTATATCTTGGATGCCATCAATTCAGTCCTTCCTATCAATTCATGCGTTTAACCCGTCTTATAATCAGAGGATTTTCAGCATTCAAGCAATTTTTCACATCAAAAGTTCTCCGATTATTTTAAAATAAGAATAATTTAGACAATAATTAATTGCAAACAAATCTTTATTCTCATATCAAACAAAAGATAACATCAATTGATTGAAAAATAAGAATAGTTTTCTACAAAACATAATAACATTTGATCTGAATTTAGTGTAAATCAATACCATATTCAACAGTAAAACAGATAAACAGTTGTTATTAAGAATTAGATTTACTGGACTTTAATGAGGTTTTCGGTGGTCGGGTGATGGCAGTGGACGGGGCTGTGCTTTAACCGTAGTAGACTCGGGAACCATAACCATAGGCGGGAACGCCATAGGCTCCATAGGTAGCCACTGGGGCGGCATAGCCTCCATAATAGCCACCATAGCCAACTCTAGCGACGTAGGGTGAGCCAGCATAGCCGACTCGGGCCACGTACTGAGCGGTGGCGACGGCCACGAAGGCAGCGATGATCATAAGGGCGACGATGGCTTTCATTTTTGGGAAGAGCTTCGGTTTGTTAGCGATAAACACGAAAAGTAATGATGTTTTTCAAACTGATAGTCTGTTGGGACGGATGTCTCACTTTTTATACTCATCCGACAGAAGAGCCAAACCCAACATTCGAAGGACAGGTGGTTTTTTTCTTCAGTTAATACCTCCCGACCCAATCAATAATACATTTTACTCAAAATACATTTTTTTCTATACCTAAAAAAAATAATAAGACTTTGAAACAAAGTATTATTTTTCCACACATTTTCAAGTACAAGGTCCTTTATGTCAGTGCGAAGGGCAGGGATGCACTCAGAAAGCCGGCTCTCTGTACCTCTGCCTCCCCTTCCTCTCACTTTTGGCTTTGCTTTCTATGAACTGATATCAGAATCAAGTATTGAATAACAGCACAGATGTGATGGATGTTTGAATTATGTTAATTATTAATATTTATTAACTATAGAGAAGGTTATTATTAACTATTATTAAACCATAGGTAAGATTGGAATCAAATTGCCTTCAATTCAATGAATGACTGACTTTCTGTAATAATCCAAAAACATTAGCCCTAAGAATGCAAATAATTTGAGCGAATATTAGTTCAGACAATAAGAGTAAGAAGAGATGTCTTATTCAGCACACCATTAATTATGGCTTATTTTAGTTGTCGATTAGGAAATATTCTGTGCAAAAGTTGTTCTCTCATTGAATATCAAACAGTTTTAATGATATTTCACTCAAATAGACAAATGATTGACAACTGAATCATAATTCAATTCTCTATATATAAGTGTTTAATATATTTATGTTTTGCGAATATAAGGAAACAAATGTTTATAAATACGGAAAATGATTTCATTTTTTTCTTCTCTTAATAAGTTATTATACAAAAAAATTTTGTCAAAAGGTTTTGAAAATTCAATGAATTGATAATTAATTTGATTTTCTTTGAGTCTAGATTTCTTGGCAAATATTCAGTGATTTTTGAATAGTTATTGATTTCATTGAAAATCACATCAAATGTCATCAGAAATCACTATTGAATGATAGGAATGAAAGTCGAGGTCATTTTCTGTTGAGAAAAATCTAATTTTATTGTCAATTATTTACAAGATTAGTAACAATTGTTCACTGAATAAATTCACATCAAATTCAATGAAAAAGATTTAATTAAAGAAAACAATTCATTACTCATCCAAACCGTGATTTTAATCATGCATTTGATCGATAGAATAGTATTGATTAATATCTCGATTCAATTGATTCAGATCTTTGTTTCTGAGCCCGAATTGTGATCTTTCAATGTATTTATTCATTTTAAATCTGTTGTATCGATCAATAGGATTGAAATCGGGGACAGTTGGCTCTGTGCTCGTTGTCGTAGTGGTGGCCGTTGTTGTCTTTGGCACTGGATTTCAATCATGGGTTAAGAGACGGAATAATTAGAATACATTTCATACCTGGTTTCCAACCCCTGGCGTTCAGATGTTTTGATCCAATTTTCACGGCATTTGTCTTCAGAGTGTTCTCGTATTCACTAATCATATCCTCTTCTGAAGAGTGCTGTTCCTGTTCTGGTGTTTCCGTTGTTGTTTCGGTTCTGTTGGGCTCTTTGGAAGGGTTGTCCTTGTTCGTGTCAAACGATGGTAATATCATAAGGATAACACTATGGCCGGGAAAGCCTAAGTTCTTTTGAATTGATTCCAGTGATGGTATATTAGGCTCTGAACGCTGAACGGGTGGAGTGGGTGTTGGGTCCGTCACAATGGGCTCAAAGAGGGACTCAGCTCTCTGTTGTTGTTGTTGTTGTTGGTAATGGTGTTGCTGTTGACTATATTTGTGTTGCTGTGGATAGTACTGCTCCTGTTGTGGTTGTTGTTGGTGGTGGTGGTGCTGATTTTGAGCCTGGTTGTCCTGTTGCCGATCAGACTGACTCTCTTGCTGTTGATTTTCCAATTGTTGAGAACTGGCGGCAGACTGTTCTGTTGGCCGGTCCTTATAGTCCGTGTCTTGAACAGCATGACTGGGCTGGTGTTCCGAAGCCTGTGTCGGGTTTGAGTACCCATAGGGTTGGGGTTGTAGTGGACTCACATGATTACTATCATTTAAATAAAATTTAAATTAGCTAGCTCAAGTGAAAACCAAAGAAATGAGACTTGCTCATCTCAATCAATTATTTTTAACATCCAAGGTGTCAGAAATTAATCTTGGTAACAATAGTAAACTGTCCATACTTACTTATATCCGTAGGGCATTGGCATAACATTGAGGAAGTGAGGCGGGTGCTTATGTGTGGTCAACAAAGCACCTAGGAGAATACCTTTGAGCAAATCCTGATTAGCCACGTGATAGACAGGCATATAAGCACAGCATAAGTCAAATAACAGAATCAATTCAAATAAGACTACAATCAAAACGATTTTCATTTTGAAAAAAAGTTTTTTTCTTCGGATAGTATTCAGTGATTAGAAAAACACTTAATTCATATTTTTAAGCCAAGAATCAAAATGTGTTAACACTTTTCTGTGGATAAAATTAGGTGTAGTTCTCGTGTGAATTGTGGCCGACTATACTCTGGAGTAAATAATGGGTCAGAATAAAGAGCAATACGTTATTTTAAATACATAATGAACTAAAAGACATGTAATCTATATATAAATTCGTTGAAATATATGTTTAGTTTCGTATATTTGGTATATATTTTGCCCGAAAAACAAGTTATTCATCGCATCAATAGATTAGAAGTTTTTCTTCGTATGGCATAGAAATTGTCGCCAAAATTGCTTTCTTCAGCACTTATACGACAAATGCTGTACTAATTAGTCGTTTAAATTGTTTTTCAACTCACTATTGCTTACAATTTTCTCCTCGATTGTAGTCACAGACAAATATTTGATAATAATATGTAATTCATTCAGATTTAGTTCATTCGGTATTTTGTGAACCATTTTTAAGCTAAGATTCATTGACATTGAAATTGCTGTCAAATTCTCTCTCTCTCTCTCTCCCACCCACCCACCCACACTCTCTCTCTCTCTCTCTCTCTCTCTCTCTCTCTCTCTCTCTCTCTCTCTCTCTCTCCCGGCGTTTTGAATCAATTTTCTTCAAAACAAACACAAAATTCATATTTAATATGCGATTCATAGACTCTATTGGTGTGAATCCAAGCCTTAAATAGACCTAAAATTTCACATTTATTTCACTCAAATTAAAAATTTTAGTGAAATTTAGTTTTAATTAAATATTTTATTATTTGTTTTCAGCAAAACTGATGGATATCTTTCAAAATCACATTTATTTTTCATTTTCAAAAACTGATATCTAATTAGATCTCAACTAAAACCATACTTGCTTTAAATGAACGCCTTAAATGTGCCTTGATTACATTTTGTTTTATTCTAATTACACGACTCTCTGAATTAAATGATACAAATTTTAAAAGGTTATTTTAATCTTGGTCTCTGTTCTTAAAGACTGTATTTATTTAATTAAAAAAGTTTAATACTTTTTATACCCGAAGTTTGAAAGTATTTCAGAAGAAATGAGACAATCCTTTCGATGACCGGTTTTGTGAGGACTTCTCTGAAGTGATTCTTCAAGACTTCAGTCTTTGAGTGACAAATATTGGAGAACCTCTTCAGACAAGTCATCGCAAAAGCGGTCATAAGTTGATTATCTCATCTCTTTTGGCCCACAATTCCTCACATAAAACATTTATTAATCAATTGGTTTACAATTTTTGTCTTAAAAACCAAGAACCAAACAATAATAAATTAAATCAGTTAATCAGTAGCCAAATCAAGTGAACAAGCTTAAATTAAGACTTAATTATAACCAGAATATCTTCGCCTTATATTTTCATAGGGAGGTTCTTCACCATAGCGTCCATTTTTATTACCGGGTAATTTATTCGGGCCATATCCGGGTTTGTTATTACCATATTCCTCTTTATAAGTTGGTTTATCAGGTACAAGAGGACCAAGAGCACCACCAGAATAGTCAGGCTTTTCTCTTGGCCCAGAATAATCAGCGCCGCCATAAGTCGGCTTTTCATCACCATCTTTGACATAACCTTCATTAGGGAAGACAATAGGACGGCCACCACCGCCACCACCACCGCCTCCTAAATTGTCTTCTTTTACCAGATCCGCACATTTCTCTCCGATCATAATAGAGGCGGCGTTTGTGTTCGAGTTAATCATCTCAGGCATTACCGATGAGTCGCACACTCGAAGACGGGCCACACCTTTGACCCTCAGTCTGGGATCGACGACAACGTCTTTCCTCTTGAGGTCACCCATTCTGGTGGTGCCGATCGGGTGGTAACCAGTTCTGGTCAACTGTTTAATCAGACACTCTATATAAGAGTCACAGGTGTGGAGTGTTTTCCTTCGTCTACAGGGACTACAGCCGGGTATCGGTTCCAACGGAACCACATATTTACTGAAAGGGGAGTCCTCTAAGAATTTCAGAACAAATTTTGTGGCCGCGAAGAACGCTTTATAGTCCTTACTGTCGGCCAGAAATTTGGGATCAATTAGAGGATAATCGAAGGGGTCTTTGGAGGCGAGCCTTAGTTTACCAAAACTTTTGACTCGCATTAGCATCGGTTGGAAATACATATAATAATTGTCTAAATATGGCTGAAAGTATCGATCCCAGGCCTTCGTGTCCTCAAACTCGGCCACTACCGGAGTGTTCAGATTATCGGGAAATCTTTGGACAATTGTCTCAAAAGCCACGTCCGGCCACTTGGGGTCGTCGTTCTCTTTAGTGTTGAAGTAAGTGATTGAGTGGAAGAACTCAGTCAATGGTCCGGAAGCGTTCTTAAAGAACTGGTGGATTTGGTTGACATCGAGACGGGCCGACGGGTGAACATTAGCCGGGTCTGCAACCAATGTGTTAATACTCAGTGATGGATGATCTTGCAAATTATCGCCAACTGGTAGGTCTATTTTAACAGGAATTCCCTTCTCTTTGAGATGTTCTTTAGGTCCGATACCGGACAGCATAAGAAGTTGTGGTGTGTTTATAGACCCTGTGTTTCAAGAAATTCACAATTATAAAAATGAACTTGCTCAAAATAAATTGTTGGTTACCAGCGCTCAGAATGACCTCTCTCTTTGCTTTCACTCTATGAACTTTGCCGTTTTTAATGAATTCAATGCCCTCTGCGCTCAGGTCTCGCCCTTTACTGAACAGTATTTTTGTGGCAAAAGCTTTGGTCAGAATATGAAGATTCTTAACAAAGAATTTCAATCCATTAGATCTGAAAAACCAATTTCCAAGACATACCTTATGAGGGTTAGGGTCGAGATAGCTGTTGGCAGTGCTCGACCTCATGCCGTCCGTGCGCTGGAAGGTCTGCATAAGACAAGTGCCCAACTGTTCGGCGCCATTGATGTCCACGTTATCGAAACCCATCTGATTGAGAGCCGTCTGATGCAATTGAATAATAGGTTCTGGCCTTTCCCAGGAGCTAATCTGAACCGGGCCACCCGTTCCATGAAAGCCGGGGTTTTCCGCAACAATTTTCGGGTCCGTATTGTTCTCCCATTTCTTGAAATATTTGACGACTTCATTAAAACTCCAACCCTTTGCCCCATACTTTTTGGCCCAATTATCGTAGTCTCGTCTGTTTCCTCGGTTATTGATGATCGCATTCAAGGTTGAAGAACCACCAAGCACCTTTCCCCTGTTTTGAGGTATTTGCCTGTTCTTGAAAGCCAGTCCGACACTGGGTTGGGGCACATTCTTGTACTGCCAGTCGTACTCAGTGTTCAGATTCGTTATGTAGTTTTCAGGGATGTCTGTGACCACACTCTGGCGACCGCCCGCCTCCAGCAATAGCACACTTATCTTGGGATCTTCGGTCAGTCTGTAGGCGACTGGAATTCCTGCCGATCCGGAGCCGACCACAATATAATCGTAGACATCGTTCCACTTATCACGACTGGCAGTCTTCTCATGAACCTGTTCCCTTTGCAGGATGAGAACTGCGGCCGCCATGATCTGTGCGGTCAGACTCTGGTAGGGATTCATGTCTACCTAGTACAATTATCAATTTATTAGGAGCTTATGATTAATTCAAATATCAATTGTTTTTTCTTCTATCAAAAAACCACTCATTTATTGAACGCATCGATGAATACAATAATCAAAAGTCTATTTCATTAGAGTTTTATGTCATTGAAGTTCAGACAAAATGTTAGCTCAGCTCAGGATAAAGGAAAGACTGGTTTGAAAAAGGATTATAAATTCCCTTTCATAAAATTTCCCATGCTCAAATGTTGCCGTTTTTTCCATCAGAACAATTTATATGTAAGAGTTAGTGTCTATTTGATTGATTCTTGGAATTTATCGCGTATTTTACTCTTTCATAATTCATATGAAACTTGTTTTTTATTTTAAATGATTAACTAATTTATTTAATATATAACTCATTTTTTTAGCTAGCTACTTTAGATTTCCTCCAGAAAAAATATGTGCCGGATAGGAACATCCTATTATTCCTTGGAACCGACGCTCGTTTTTTTGCCTCGCTGATTTTTTACACTTTACTCGCAGATTGACTCAATGACTAAATTATTACTTAATTATTGGTAACTGAGTATGGTCATTCATTTGAAAACTATTATTACAAATTAGTACAAACAAGTATTTAGAGTTGCTAGATCATTTAATGGTGTGTTGAATTAAATTTCTTGGGGAATGCCCTCAATTTTATCTCATAGGAGGAGCCGGAGGTGTGAGTCGGGAATATTATCCGAGTTATTGCTTTTTCTAATGGATTGACAAAAGAGCAAATTATAACCTTGATAAATAATCTAAACATCACTGAACATAGTGCAAAACCATTTATGACCTTGATAGATTTAACTTCATAATAGAAGTTCACAGGATATTCTCTTAAGACTAATCTTATCAAGGTAATTTTGATAAATTAGAGACATATCGCATAACATTATCATAAAGGCTTTGATGCGATTAAAAGCAATTAGAGTTTTATTTTCAATTAATTGTGAATTAAAAGAATTTTATAATCATTTTTAGTTTTAAAATGGGTGACCAAGGCATACTGGTCGAGCATGTTAATAACCTAGCAAATTTAGAGTCAATTATTGCACAGCATGTAAAAGGAGCGGATGTCGAAGACTTGGAGCAAAAAAGTCTAACACTTTGTCAGAAGTTTTTGGGTGGGATTTGGTCTCAAATCACTGTTAAAGACATTGAGATAAAGAGACTGACCGGTGGTATGTCTAATAAGACCTATCACTGCAAAGTCGTAAACAATATGGCAAAGGATGTGATGAATGGTCCCAATGAGGTAGTGCTCAGATTCTATGGCGACGATTGGAACTCGATTCTCGGCGAAAATCCTGACGCCAGTCGACTCGATGAACATCTGGTGGCGCTCTTGGCTTCAGAGGCAGGTATTGGACCCAAACTCTACGGTGTTTTCCCTGAGGGACAGATTCAGAAATATTACCCGGTAAATAAATATTGAATGTTATAAAATAGTGTTTAACATTTTCTAACCAACCTAGCACCGACTCTTCAATCAGAATGATTTAAAAGATTCGGCACTATCAAGGCAATTAGCAAGGAAACTTGCACGATTTCATACACTTAGAGCACCGACAACTAAGAATGACTTCATGAAAACCTTTTGGATGAGTTCTATCAAAAGAATAGGTGAAAACTCTGAACGATTTACAAAAGCCTTCGAGGAATACGACTGTAAAACACTACAAGAATTTGATTGGAGTTCTGAAGTCAATTGGCTTTTGGATCTGATCCCGAGTGTAAACTCTCCCCAAGTCTTCTCTCACAACGAGTTAAGATTACCGAATATAATGGTGGGCGACAACAATGAGGTAATCCTGGGTGACTTTGAAACCGCTGGCTATTACTATAGAGGATTAGATTTTGCGACTGTCTTTATCAATTATGACCATGATCAATTGTGTGTCAGAGAGTTTATCACTGAATACCTGAAAGAAGGGCAGAAAATATTCGGCGAAAGTTATTCACAAAACTCTGTCAATAGTGTCGAACATATCCTAAAGGAAACGAAAGTGTTTTCAATGGTATTTCATATATATCTTAACACTTTCATTCTTCACAGCGACATATATGGATTGCCATTCAGCACTAAAACATCCATGGTCAGTACATAAATTCATTATTCTATATTCAAACACTTCCCCCTTTTTCTTTAGGTTGTGGCCAACAGTGGTGTTGAAGATTATCTGAAGACCAAAAAGTTGTTAATCGATTCAAAAGTAATTTGAAATAATGAGCAGATATTCAATGACTTAACAATGATTATTATTTGCAAGAATATCTGTAAATTCTTTACTTCAATAAAAGAAAATTTCAAATCAATTTCATTGTTTTTTAAAAAAAAAATCCAGGGTGAAAAATAAACCGAGTAAAAATTTTGCAGAAACTAAAAAATAAATTCAAATCTTGCAAGTTTATAAAGAAGACAATAGATATTAATAAATCCCCCCATCCCCCTGTCGGTGAAGAGCTTGATGACCTCTGCTCTTGACCTTGATAGATTTAACTTTCTATTGGAAGGCCAAAGGATATTCTTTTTAACTTATCTTATCAAGCTAATATTGATAGTGACATATCGCACAACATTTTCATAAAGGCTTTGATGCGATTAAAAGCAATTATTTGAGTTTTATTTCGAATAAATTGTGTCAGAGATCTGAAATTCTATTATTAAGTGTGCACTTTGAGCAAGGTAATTAAGTTAACTAGCAGGTATTTATAGTTTAAATAGGGAATCACTTTATTGGTTTGATTTCAATTTAAATCTAAATGTACTTGATAATAATTTTTTATTTGGATTAGTCTAAAAAATTTATAACCAATTTTAGTTTTAAAATGGGTGACCAAGGCATTGTGGTCGATCATGCTGATAACTTAGCAAATTTAGAATCAAATATGGCAGAGCATGTAAAAGGAGGGGACGTCGAAGACTTGGAACAAAAATGTCTAACACTTTGTCAGAAGTTTTTGGGTGGGATTTGGTCTCAAATCACTGTTAAAGACATTGAGATAAAGAGACTGACCGGTGGTATGTCTAATAAGACCTATCACTGCAAAGTCGTAAACAATATGGCAAAGGATGTGATGAATGGTCCCAATGAGGTAGTGCTCAGATTCTATGGCGACGATTGGAACTCGATTCTCGGCGAAAATCCTGACGCCAGTCGACTCGATGAACATCTGGTGGCGCTCTTGGCTTCAGAGGCAGGTATTGGACCCAAACTCTACGGTGTTTTCCCTGAGGGACAGATTCAGAAATATTACCCGGTAAATAAATATTGAATGTTATAAAATAGTGTTTAACATTTTCTAACCAACCTAGCACCGACTCTTCAATCAGAATGATTTAAAAGATTCGGCACTATCAAGGCAATTAGCAAGGAAACTTGCACGATTTCATACACTTAGAGCACCGACAACTAAGAATGACTTCATGAAAACCTTTTGGATGAGTTCTATCAAAAGAATAGGTGAAAACTCTGAACGATTTACAAAAGCCTTCGAGGAATACGACTGCAAAACACTATTGGAATGCGATTTGAGTTCTGAAGTCAAATGGCTTTTAGAACTGATCCCGAGTGTGAACTCTCCCCAAGTCTTCTCTCACAACGAGTTAAGATTACCTAATATAATGGTGGGCGACAACAATGAGGTAATCCTGGGTGACTTTGAAACCGCTGGATATTACTATAGAGGATTAGATTTTGCGACTGTCTTTATCAATTATGACCAGGATGAATTATATGTGAAAGAGTTTATCATCGAATACCTGAAAGAAGGGGAGAAAATATTTGGCGAAAGTTATTTACAAAACGCCGTCAATAGTGTCGAACATATACTGAAGGAAACGAAAGTGTTTTCAATGGTATTTCACTTATTTCTTAATACTTTCATTCTTCACAGCGACATATACGGATTGCCATTCAGCACTAAAACATCCATGGTGAGTATATAAATTCATTATTCTATATTTAAACCCTTTCCCCTTTTTCTTTAGGTTGTGGCCAACAGTGGTGTTGAAGATTATCTGAAGACCAAAAAGTTGTTAATTGAATCGAAAGTAATTTGAAATAATGTTTTTAAAATGTAATTAATGACCAGATATTCAATGACTTAATAATTATGATTTGCAAGAATATCTGAATTTTTTAATTTCAATAAAAGATAACAGAAGTTTTGAATAAATTAGTGTTTTAAATATCTGTGTTAAAAATCCCGATGAAAAGGTTCTTGTTCTGTAAAATGGGCCTAATTCAGAGCTCATCTAGGTGGGAACATCCAGGCTCATACCCCCCTGTGAAAGAAATCCAACCCCTAGACCTTCCCCGGTGAGTTTTATTTCGTATTTATAAATTACATAACCTTTTGGCCTCAACTTTAATAGTTTAAAAGGGAAACCACTTATGACTCTACTGTTTATCAGGCGTTCCGAAGGTCTAACCCAAGGCCTAACATTCTGTAGTATTGTTGTGACACTCAATGAGAACACATTAATAACTTTATTAGTGTTTTCACTAAATTGTGAATTCCTGTGACGCCAGTCCTCTCTCTTTGAATTTTTTTAGAAATTCGAGTTTAAAGTTAACACATTGACCTGGCTCATTTTGAGGGTGAGGCAATACACTAAGTGAACAAGGTAATTTTGAAAATTAATTTACTCAAGTGATTCGGGAAATAATTAATAATAAATTAAATTCGCATTCGAATAATCTTATCAAGAATTTAAAAATGTATGACCAAGGCAATGAGGACGATCATGCTGATAACTTAGCAAGTTATGAAACAATTATTGCAAAGCAAGTAAAGGGAGACGATGTCCAAGACTTGGAGCAAAAATGTCTAACACTTTGTCAGCGCTTTTTGGGTGGGATTTGGTCTCAACTCACTGTTAGAGACATTGAAATTAAAAGACTGACCGGTGGTATGTCTAATAAGACCTATCACTGCAAAGTGGCGGACAATATAGCAAAGGATGTGCTGAACCAACCCATTGAGGTTGTGTTCAGATTCATTGGAGAAACCGGTGATGACTGGACTCTCGGCCAAAATCCTAAAGTCAATCGACTCGATGAACATCTGGTGTCGCTCTTGGCTTCAGAAGCAGGTCTTGGACCCCAACTCTATGGAGTGTTCACTGAGGGTGAGCTACAAAAGTACTATTCGGTAATCAAATCAATATTAAAGACTAGGCTATTGTTAAACATTTTTAATTTAACCTAGCACCGTCATTTCAACCAGAATGATTTAAAAGATCCCATATTATCTCGGAAATTAGCAAGTAAATTTGCGAGATTTCATGCTTTTAGAGCACCGACTGTTAGGGACAATGACTTCGTGAAAACATTTCTGATGAGTTCCGCCCGAAAAATAGGTGAAGAATCTGAACGATATATCAAAGCCTTCGAGGAATACGACTGCAAAACACTACAAGAGTTTGATATTAGTTCTGAAGTCAAATGGGTTTTAGATCTGATGCCGAGTTTGAACTCTCCTCTCGTCTTCTCCCACAACGACTTTAGATTTGCGAATATAATGGTCGACGACAACAATGAGGTAATCCTGGGTGATTTTGAAATCTCTGGCTATTACTGTAGAGGATTTGACTTTGCGAGTCTTTTGGTAAAAGGTGACCATGATCAATTGTATGTCAGAGAGTTTATCACTGAATACCTCAAAGAAGGGGAGAAAATATTTGGCGAAAGTTATTCACAAAACGACGTCAATAGTGTCGAACATATCCTGAAGGAAACGAAAGTGTTTTTAATGATTTATCACTTATTTATTTCCGGTTTTTTTCTTCACAACGATATGTTCCAAATGCCAGTCAACCCCAAAACAATCATGGTCTGTCCATGTATTTTTTGTTCTATCTGTTTAACTGTCCTTTTTTACTTTTAATAGGTTATGGCCAACAGTTGTGTCGACGAGTATTTGAAGACCAAAAAGATGTTAATTGAATCGAAAATAGTTTGAAATACAATTTTAATTAATTAAATCAATTTATTTTGTTTTCATTGAAAAAATATTACCCTGTTTCAAAATAAAACACTTTTTTAACGCTTTTTAAATAAGTTAATTAATTTTATTTAAGTGGTTTAGAATAAAACAAATAGTAATCAAGGCAAATTTCATTTTATTCAAAAGTTTTGAATCAAAACATGTTATCTCTTCAAACCGGGTCTAATTAAAATAAAAATTTATTGAAAAAAAACTGTCCTCTTCATGTTGGGGGGGGTCACCGATCAAAAATTTCAGGGGGGGATTTTGGCTATACCCTCCTTTCAGTTTCACATATTTCTAACTCAAATGAATACAATTTTATGTTTTTCTCAAAACTACAGTTATCTATGATAAGTTATCATGCTGATTTAGATAAATTAAAGCCATATCTAACAGGAGTGTCGATAATTTTGATTCCTTCAAAGAGAATATTTGAGTTAATTTTCTATAAATTGTGTCGAAATTCTGGAACAAAAAATTTATCAACAATTTAAGTTTCAAAATGGGTGATCAAGGCAAAGGTAACATGGCAAGTGTTGAATGTATTATTGCAGATCTTGTAAAGGGAGAGGATGTCCACGACTTGGAGCAAAACTGTCTGACCCTTTGTCGCCGGTTTTTGGGTGGGGTTTGGTCTCAACTCACTGTCGATGATATCCAAGTTGAGAGACTGACCGGAGGAATGATGAATAAGACCTATCACTGCAAAGTGGGGGACAGTAAGGCAAAGGATGTGCTGAACGAACCCAATGAGGTAGTGCTCAGATTCTTTGGAGACTTCTGTGACTGGACTCTGGGCAACAATCCTAACGGCAGTCGACTCGATGAACATCTGGTGGCGCTCTTGGCTTCAGAGGCAGGTATTGGAGTCAAACTCTATGGAGTGTTCACTGAGGGACAGATTCAGAAATACTATTCGGTAATCAAATCATTAAATACTACGGTATTGTTTAACATTTTCAATTAAACCTAGCACCGACATTTCAATCAGAATGATTAAAAAGATTCTGTTCTACGACGGAAATTAGCAAGTAATCTTGCAAAATTTCATGCAATGAGAGCCCCCACTGTTAAAGACAATGACTTCATCAAAACATTTTTCATGAGTTCTGTCCGAAGAATGAGCGAAAACTCCGACCGATATTTGAAAGCCTTCGAGGAATACGACTGCAAAACATTACAAGGATTTGATATGAGTTCTGAAGTCAATTGGCTTTTGGATCTGATCCCGAGTGTGAACTCTCCTCTCGTCTTCTCCCACAACGACTTCAGATTTGCAAATATAATGGTCGACGACAACAATCAGATAATCCTGGGTGACTTTGAAAACTCGGAGTATTACTATAGAGGATTTGACTTTGGGAAATTATTTATCAATGTTGACCATGATCAATTGTATGTCAGAGAGTTTATTACCGAATACCTCAAAGAAGGGGAGAAAATATTCGGCGAAAGTTATTCACAAAACTCTGTCAATAGTGTCGAACATATGCTGAAGGAAATGAAAGTGTTTGTAATGGTCTATCACTTATTCAATGTCACCTTTTTTCTTCACAACGACATTTTCCAAATGCCAATCCCCCTAAATGCCATGGTAAGTTTTAAATTTTAAAACTTATTATATATTAAAACTTTGGACATTTGATAGGTTGTGGCCAACAATTGTATGGCGGAGTATCTGACGACCAAAAATTTGTTAATTGAAACGAAAATCATGTGAAATAAATCCGATCATTTTGTATAACAAATGACCCTGGGTCACTTTCAAATTAGTTTTAAATTTTGTATCAACAGTTTGTTATTAAATTGTTTCTAATTGAGTTGATTGAAATTAGCCTTGATTACTATTTGCAATAATCAAAAAGAATTTTTGATTAATTACTAGGTGTTTTAAGCAAGATCATCAGTCAAAAAATATTAATGAAAAGTATATTTTAAGTAAATGGACTTTAATTACAAAATTTTTGATGAATTAGAGTTTAAGAAAATTAATTTAAATCCACAAAACATCTGTTAATTCATTATTGAATGTAAGCCATAGAGGTTTGCCTCAAAATGAGTGGTCAATTAGTGCCCGATTCAGAAGATTGGACTGGGATACAATCTAATTTTGTTAACAATGTAAAGGGAGACGATATCGAAGACTTGGAGGCAAAATGTCTGACACTTGTCAGCAGTATTTGGGAGGGGTTTGGTCTCAACTCACTGTCGATGACATCCAAGTTAAGAGATTGACCGGAGGTATGATGAATAAGACCTATCACTGCAAAGCCAAAGATATGGAAAATTGTGGGGTTAACGAACCCACTGAGGTAGTGCTCAGATTCTATGGTGAGAAACACGACTGGTCAATGGGGGACAACCCCAATAATAGTAGACTCGATGATGTGGTCGTCTCGCTCTTGGCTTCAGAAGCAGGTCTTGGAGCCAAACTTTATGGAGTGTTCACTGAGGGACAGATTCAGAAATATTACCCGGTAAATTAACTAATACTATAATACATTGAAGTGAAAAGTTTTTCAATATTACCTAGCACCGACTTTTCACTGACAAAGACTTAAATGATCCGGATCTATCACAGAAATTGGCCAGTAAACTTGCCAGATTTCACGCACTCAAAGCGCCAACAGTTAAGAACAATAATTTATCCAAAATTCACTTGATGAGTTCCCTCAAAAGATTGAACGAAGAACCGGAAAAATTCAATAAACTCTTCGAGGAATACGACTGCAAAACACTATTGGAATGCGATATGAATTCCGAAGTCAAATGGGTTTTAGATCTGATCCCGAGTTTAAACTCTCCCCTTGTCTTCTGCCACAACGACTTTAGATTCTTTAATATGATGATTGATGAGAGCAACCAGGTTATTTTAGGCGAGTTAGAATTTGCTCAATATTTTTATAGGGGATACGACTTTGCTGAACTTCTCGATGGTATTGACCATGATCAGTTGTATGTCAGAGAGTTTATCATTGAATACCTGAAAGAAGGGGAGAAAATATTCGGCGAAAGTTATGCACAAAACGGCGTCAATAGTGTCGAACATATCCTAAAGGAATTGAAGGGCTTTTCTATGGTTTACTTCTATTATGTTGGAAATCAGTTCCTCCACAACGACATATGGAAAATGCCAATCGACGAGAAGACCTACATGGTCAGTGCTCACCAAGCTAATGAGATTTTCAACCTTGTCTATCTTACTTTTTTCAGACATTGGCCGACGACCAGATGAAGAAGTATTTGGCAGCCAAAAAGTTGATAGTTCATTGAAAAATGTTATCAATAAAATTAGGAATTTATTTATTCAAAATTCCTAATTTGTCCTGGGCTGAAATATAAACAGGAACATTATTCTGCTATATTAAATTTGTTCTTGTTAATCTTATTTAATATTTTTATTTATTGTTTAAAACTTGAGATAAAAACAGAATTAATTCAAAAATAAATTAAATTTTCAAAATTCTTTTGTTACTTGAGCTGAGCCAAAGACCAAGGATAATATTACTCATTTCCAACAAAATTACCCTAATCAATTGTGAGCCTGTCAAACTCTTTCTTTGAAAACTTCTGACTAATTTATCAAGATATAATTTCAACAATAAAATTAAAGCAGAACCATATATAATACCAGAATTATGATCAAGGCTAAATTTTAATCTTGAACGAAATGTCGAGAGTCTATTGAATATTATGAGCAATTGGTTTTAATGAGTTAATCAAGAATTTCATTTCGCATTTAGCTAGATCATTTTTTTTATTTTGATAAATTGAGTCAAATTCAAGTTTACTACAAATAAATTCCTTCAAATTCAGTCTTAACCATAAAATATTTCAATCTTTAGGCAAATATTAAGTAAACTTGGTTAAACATAATTTTATTTGTGCGAAATTGTGATGAAACTGAACTTGAAAACATTATCCAGAACACTCTTTCATTGAATTACCCGGCAATTCATCTAATTATAAAAACTCTATTTATATAATTTGTGGTAAACTAACTCTTAATTGAATATAAAATTATATTTATATAACTTATATATTATATACAATCTATGAAATGAAAATATATTATACTTTTCTAAATCTGATAATCTTTCTGAAGGCAGACCTAAAAGTGGGCACAAAATATGCGTAAATAATTGGATTGATGGTTGAGTTGCACAGTCCTAACCATATGACACTCTCTTTCAGTGTATAGTTAGGGAAGTACTCCTCCCTATAGTAAATGGTGGACAACACGAAGAAAGGCGACGAACAGACCAGAAATCCGGATGTGATAATCGTCAGGGTTTTCGCCACTTTCTTCTCCCGTTCCTCTTTGTTGACCGAGAATTTCTTCAGTATAGACAGGTTGGGCAGAACGCAGGTATGTCTGCAGCCGGTCTGATGAGCCGGTGAAGCGGTCGGCTGAGGACAGTCGCTCGGCTCCCACTCCCCCTGAGATGGTTTACCACTGAGCCGAAGCTGTTGGGAATTGTGTTTACGCTTTTGTCGTCCGCTTTCACTCGCAACCTATTCAATAGTAATTGATCATGGTAAATAACACAAATCCCCAGCACAGATAAAAAATAAAAATACCAATAAAAGGGATCCATAGACTGAATAATGAATTGCTTAATGTCTTTCTTAAGCCTCTAATGTCTGACTCGAAAGCAATTTGCGATTAAATAAATATTTACTCAGCTTTTCATTAATATAATGAAACCCGAAATACACTCTTCGAGTGTATATTCAGTGCAAGAGTTGGGCCCAAAAGCGCTTCAATTGTTTTGTAAACAAAACTCAAAATTAAAGTAATGTTTAATCAAATAATATATTAATAATTATATTATTTGTTTAAAAATATCTATTATTCGAAATAATTATTATTTTCCTCAAATAGATTTTCAATTAAAATAGTTTTCAAGGTTTTCATTAAGACCCGGGTTATTGCCAAGGTTAAAAGAAAACGAGTAGGCACTCACCCGGTAGATGAGCAAGTAGAAAACAATTATTATGGTCACCGGAATGTAATAAGTGATCAGATATCCTATCACTCTATAGGAGATCCGTTTACTGCCAATGCATTTGAACTCTTTATTCCTGGTCTTGTAGTTCTTGTCGTGCCATCCAAGGAAGGGTGAGCTCGCATACAGGGCCGGTATAGTCCACACCGTTATCAACATTATGGCAATCCTTGCTTTGCTTCGAGAGCCCAGTAATGGGTTCGGGTTCTGAATCTTCGCCACAATTATGTATCTGTCGATAGCGATGGCCACCAAATGGAGGACAGAGGCCATCGATGTCATCACCATTAGTTCTAAGGGGATATCACATCTGAAGTCGAAGGGCCAGTGGCCTATTATCACAACCAATGCCCGGAACGGCATAACCACTAAACCCACGCACAGGTCTGCGATGGCCAACGAGAATATCAGACTATTGCTGGGTGTTCTCAAACTCTTCTCCATTATCACCGAGATTATGACCATGAGATTACCGAGCACCGTGGTTAAAATTAAAATTAACAATAATGGCCCCAGAAAAATGTTCTTGGTACTCAATAAAGAATATTCTGGCGAAGAATCGGTTGTTATTAGCGATGAGTTATTCATTATTTCAGTCGATTTGTTTGAATAGCTTTCAAATTAATTATCAAATATTTGCAAATAAACTGATTATTAAATACGGGTTTGTATTAGACGTCAAACACAATGGGTTTTCATGAAAATTGAGTCAAAACTTGTCTAATATTCACTAAAAATTATTTCTGTCGTTAAAAAAATGTTTGGAAATCATTCAAAACCGACTCAGAAATAACCATTAGTTTGGAGTTATTTCATAATGGGATGCCTGAGTGAAATGATAGTCATTCTGTGCGCTTCAGAGCAATCATAGCCATCACAGACAGACTGGAGTGATAGGAGTGTGCGTTATCTCTGGCACAGGTCTCACAGCAGACAAAACACTCTTTATATTTGGGATTAAATATCAAATAATGAAATTCAATGTTAGAGTTAAGTCCTGTCCTCTCACACAATGATTAATTCAGAGCTAAAACACAGCAATTTTGATGAGTGTTTCCCATAATGGGTATTATTTATATCCATAAAAAAACCATTAAACAGCTCAGACTTAATATTACAATATGTGTGGACTTTTGCCACTTGTGATGAGCTGAGCCATCACTGGAACTGTTGTCGAATACAAATTGATTGAAAGTGTTATTAAACTTATCGCCAAATCATTGGTAAAGCGCTCAGCACTCACCCCAATTGCTCTTTGCGGAGGTGTTTTCTAGAGATATTGGCGAAGAATTGCTGTAATTGTCTCTTTTATAGCCTTCCATCACTTCTGTGCTGTTGACAGAGGCTGAATGATGTGCAAGGTATAAATTATCTCTAGCCAACAGCTAATTATGCATGCTTAACAGCAGTATTCTTTTGTGCTTGTTCCTTTTCTATGACACCCACATTGAATTTTTGTATTTTGACTAGGTAATAATAAAATTATCTAGGAAACCACCTTGCATGTCATTTTTCCTGAAATATTTGACAAAATAATTAATTAATTGAATATAATTAAAAAGTTATAAACTCATTGATAACTTGCTAGATCATATGGCAAGCCACGAGCATCTATCACGCATTAGCAAGGTGAATTTTACAAATTCGAACGTTTCATATGACTTATTACAATAAATTGAGAAAATTGTCGCAAAATTCATGACTGGATCTCATGTTTCAAATCCTGTTCTTTTGTTTCTTGGCTTTCCGTCAATCAATTCTTGGATTGTTTTTCATCGCAAACAATGAGTTTTATTCATTCTGTGCTAATAATAGAACTATTTTTTCGCAGAAATAATAATTTTATTGATCGACAAGAATCTGATAATAGACTTAAATAGATTATAAATTAATCAATGAAGTGGTCAAAAAAAGTTTGTATAATACCTGGGTATTATCTAATATGTATCTATTACAATCAAAAAGAGATGGTGTGCTGTGTGGTGGGAATGGCCTACAATTCAATCAATAAATACTATTTTTAGTTAAACTAATTCTGTGCCAAATGTGTGGAAACCCAGGACTTTAACTTCAATTCAAAAGCGAATTAAATAAATAAATAAATATTCAATCAATAGTTGAGTTCATTAGTTAAATGAAATGAACTTTTTTGTAGGGAAACTGAAATATCAGGCAATGAACCAGGACATCCCTTCTATATAACTCCAGCTGGAAAAATAAAAAGTAATTGAAACTAATTTTTACATTTCCTTGTCCATTTAAAGTTTAAAATGATTAAAAACCTGGAGTAAAATAAGAAGACTTTATTTTAATTTAAAATAATGACCCCGCTAAGTCATCTTCTTTGGGAATATTTTTTTAATCAAGTAAATGTTATTGAAAAATTCAGTTTTTATCTGTTCTAGGTTTTGAATTAATGTATTTCAATCATTTTAAAAGAGTATTTTCATTACTTCCAGGAAACACATAAATTATTAATTTTAATCACTGATGACCAAGGTACTCGACTTCATTTATGCCTCGGACCAAAAATTAATCAAGGGATTCATGTTATTTAAAAATCCACGGTTGTTTTGGGGACCAATATATGTACAAGAACTCTTTTAATCCAATGTTATATGTGAACTATTTAAAAAATTACAGCTTGGTCAAAAATCGAATATGCAAAGTGAAAACACATCAAATAAATTAACCCAGGTATATAATCAGAGAGAAAATTGAATTGTTTCATTTCAGCATGTATAATTATAATCTTAATTATAATATAATGGAGCAAGCTTATTAATTATTGAATATTGAATTGAATAAGTTTTATATTATTCATAGAAATAAAAATCAAGAAAATAATAGTTTCTATGGCAACGAGTTTATGCAACAGAGAAAAATCAATTCTTATTATTTGCAAACACGAGAATATTCTGTACTGATAATTATAATTTAGCCTGGTACACCTATTTCTTATTGATTTTCAGCTGAAAGAACAGAATAACAAATAGACTGACATTGAATTCAATGTCATTCGCAGTCAATCGTTGTTTTAATATTGTCTAAGATTGAAATTCTTTGAGAAAAACAGTTGAAAAACAGAATCTATTCCGGGTTAAGCCATCGATATGCTGTCCAATCCACTGATAGCACAGTCCGCTAACGATTGGCCGAAGACAAGAAAACTGATCTTTGTCATTTGTTTGCTATCGTTTGTGTTTCAATTATACAGAATTACTGCTCATTATTACAGATATGAAACAGAATTTCAGACAAAGCTATTCAATGGCGACAAAGAAGTACTCGATTTGCCGGCAATTACTCTCTGCGCCGAAAGGGACGCCATATTCTTGAAGTCGGCCATCAGACGGAAGTTCCCGGATATCAATAAGTACTTAAGCGTTGTCGACAGGAATGTCAATATGTCCTCAGCGGAGAGGGAGGCCATAAAGGATAGGTTTTACCTCCATTTTCTGGAACGGGGCCTGAATTACGTCAACTTCTACGACCGTTCCCTCGACTCCTACGACCTGACCGAATGCTATCTCCACCAGGCAACAAAATGGATGTCTAGGAAGAGAGAAAGAGTTATATTCAAGGACTGTTTAGGCTCGAGTCCGGTCTTGGAGAGTAGGGTCAGTTTAGATGGCCACGCAATTGGTCTTGGCAAGTGCTTTACCTTCTTCAGTCGCCAGCACAACGTCCCAAATGGTATCACAGATTTGCAGATCAATATGAAGGACTTGGAGGCCTACCCCACAATCCTTTCTATATTTCTCATATTGGATCTGATCAAAGATGCCGTTCCTCTGTCTACCGACGGACCAATTGACACAAACAACACCAAGAAGTCACTGTTTTTGTTCCTTCACGACCCCTATGGTATGCCTTCCTTTGACACAATTGATTCAATTGAGTTAAAAGCGGGAAAACGCTATGATATCCGGTTCTGGTCGACCACCAAATCACTTCTGAAACACCCGTTCCCTTCTGATTGTTATGATTACCACAAGAATTTTGACCATGCTAATTCAAACGGGTTGTCCAAATCCAAGGATCAATGCGTACACGACTGTTACATTGATACATCACAGCAAGAGCTCAGGTGTCTGACCTCCTACTTCACCCCATTCCTGACCAATGGGGACAGACTACGGAATACTAACCCCCGTCAATGCACAGAATACGAACAGTGGGTGAAGGCCAGGGATATCGCTACACAATGTCGACATAAGTGTCAACAGGACTGTCGCCACACAGAATACAAATTCGACTACAAGGAGACGGATTACCCCAATTCACATAAGACGGTAATTTTGTACCATGTTCATTTAAATTCATATAAAATAAATTTGTATGATTTAGCCCCTGGATCGATCCCCAAAATCAATGGGCCTGGTCACCCTGAATTACAAGAAGGAGAGCGAAACAGAATATAAGGAACGCCCGGTTCAGTCGATGTGCGCCACCATTCAGATGATGTTTATATCGCTCCTCATTTGGTTCGGAATATCGATCTTCTCCTTCAGCTCAGTGTTCGAGTCGGCGGTCAATAAAGCGAAGCCACACATGTATTACATTCACAGTTTCGATGATAAGGTGTCCCCGAGTGTTGTGTCGGTACACCCGCCGAATAATTTGGGGACAGCTATGGGATGGAGTGCATTGAGCCCACAGACCGTACAGAGGGAGCAGCCGATGATTAAACCAAAGTTTACGCCAACGAAAATCGGTTCCAACGTTAAGCTCGAACACTATAACGACTTCATCTCGAAAGTGATAGACGGCTGTCCCACCGCACACACCGTTGAGTTGCCACAGAAGAGCGCACAGTACTAAAAGCACAGATCAATACCGCTTTTCTCATATGAGAGTGACGTTTGTGTGGAATCAATACTCTATTAACTTTTGTATTTCAGAATTGGTTTCAAGTCTAACATCGATTCTAATTAATTATATTCTTGATAAATAATAATCAATTTGGATCTTGTCAATTCGTTTTCTGTGCCGGATCAATTTATCAGAGTAGTTTTATATCGTTGTTTGTTTGAACGCACAATAATAAGTATGCAAAAGTTAGCAAGATTGTATTTTTTGATTCTTTCATATTCTATGTATTGAAAAATTATTAATAATTTCTATTTTATTAAATTATTATTTATTTATAAAATAAATTATTTATCAGAACGAGTAATGGCCATCCACTCCCGGGGGGGGGTGTCCTACAAATTTAATGCTGAAAATTCAGTCAGAGAGGTAGGAGATGGTAGGGACAGAGAAAATTGCATGATGACTTTTCTGGATAAAATCCAAGGGAGGCAAAAATAGAGGGAGTAGTAGATTCAGCAGTTGGGACGGGTTTGCCTTTGACAGTGCATTGCCGCCATCTTGGATCCGCCATCTTGGATCCAAGATGGCGGACAACAATATTCGCCCCTAATAAAACGTTTTATATGTGTGGACGTTATTTATGCCTTCGAAAAAGGCCCAAAATGGCGGACCAAAAGGGGCGCGAATACATCCGCGCGTAAAAACATTTTATATTGACAGACGTAGTTTATGCCTCTGAATGAGGCCCAACTATTTTTCAAAATGGCTGCTCAAAGGGGCAAATATAGAATGAAAATAAAAACGTTTTATATGGAGACGTAGTTTGTGCCTCTGAATAAGGCCCAATTTTTAGAATGTGAACCAAACAAAGTGGTCCTATTTATAACAAGTCTGAATCATAATAAACTAATATAAATGATATAATAAAATAGTCCAAATTAATATTTCAATTAAATTTTATTCGGTAGATTCAAAGGTAGATATTCGTTCGGAATTAACAGAGGAATTGTTTTTACATTAGTAAGTGATTTATAAATTTT